>JAEQML010074143.1:0-14548 GCA_016904865.1 Pissodes strobi | reverse complement strand
CTATTCAGACTCGTAAAATTGCCGGAATATCGAAAACTTTGGAAATTTGTTGTGATTTCCTACATTTTCCTATTCAACCTCAATGTTCTCGTATTTCCCGACGTACGTACGAAAGATTGTTATTAGCATTTTCTATTTCACAAATCTGGAATTGTTTTTTCGAAAATATGCATTGACAGGCATCTACGACTAAAGTAGATGTTTCAAACTAAAAATAAAAAAATCACTAATTCGGTATTTTCATTCGTATCGATGTGATTTTTTGGTATGTTGTACTCCTGGTACGGAAATTTGATTGCTCCAGATTATTTAATTTTATTGGATGCACCATGCTCTACAAGTCTCTCAAGCAGGATTCTATGATCTACCTTATCCAACGCCTTTTCACAATCAATATAAATTACATCCAGCTGGGACTTATTCTCTATGGCATTAGCAGCATTTTCCGATAGGGTGATTAAATTTGTGACCGTTGATTTATCAGTAACAAATCTATGTTGATGTAAAGATTTATTAGGTTGGGTAGCATTATACAGTTCCGCAAACAAAATCATTTCAAATAATTTGGCCAAAACATTGATGGGTCTATAATTACATACATCTGTTATATCTCCATTTTTATGTATAGAAGTTATAACAGCAACTGTTAATGCCTCTGGGAAATGAGTTTCCTGTACGGCCAGATTAAAGATGTGAGCCAGGGGCTTAGCCAGAAACTCAGAGAGTCCATTATAAATGTAAGGAGGTATGTTGTCACTACCCGTTGATTTTTTTGGCTTTAGTTTTTTAATATTGTTTATGACATCAAGGTCAGTAATAGTTGAAAATTCAAAAGATCCATAGCTAAGCGATGCTTGGTCCAGCTCACAATCATCCCCTGCTTGAAACACAGATTCAAAATACCGCGAAAAAACAATTGCAATACCATCCGGTCCCGAAAAAGTAGCATTCTGATATCTGACCTCTCCCGACAGCCCAGTTCGTCCAGACTTGGAGCACAGAAACTGCCAAAATGTAGTTGGATCAGAGTTAATATGTGACTCAATTTTACGTTTGTACTCTCTGTGTTCTAGATTAATTTGTGATTTTATTGCTTTTCTGAGATTTAGATACTTGCTATGCTGTGAGACACTAGCCTTACTTCTTAATATCAACCTATGTAATTTATTTTTTTCTTATATTTTGCGCACCAAGTCTAGCGAATATCATGAGGGAAAAGCAGGCCTACATACATTCTTACGTATTTGATACTTAGGAATACTCTCATCTCGGCATCCATACATACTACCATGAAATTCATTAAGACTATCACTCGCATTCTCACATGATAGCAAACTAGACCAGTCACAGTCTTTTACCAAATGATACAAATGTACAAAATTCCCCTTAGAAAAATTATATGCATACTGTTTACTTACTGTTGTGGATTTATTATTATCTTTTAAGCCTACTTGAAAATTAATGGAGAGTCACTTCTACAAAGACTGAAAATGTCAACGTTAGAAATCAATAGGTCCAGACATCTATCCCTAAAATTCCTAACATCATTAAATTACCTTAGATTAAAAATATTAAGGAACTATTATACACATCGATATGCTAAAAGTGAAATTTTTCCTCGAAATTTACCATAAAATCCAGAGACACTATCTCTAATCACCAAAAAATTTCGACATTTTCCGATCCTCACCCATTATGCCAGATTCAAACCATTTTCCATGAGATTTCGAGCAACCAAATAAGTAAATCCCACACTGGGCGTCTTGTCGATGGTCTTCCATATGTAGCGATTCTTGCCAGTCTACCCTCTGTCATCCTGTCCACGTGGCTCTTCCAGTCCCTTCTACGTTTGCGTCCCCATCTGATGATGTCTTCCACTTTACATTCGTCTCTTATGTCTGTGTTTCTTTTTCTGTCTCTTAGTGTGTGCCCTGAGATGTTCTTGAATATTTTCATTTCTGTTGTTCGTAGGGTGTTTTTTGTTCTTTTGTTGACAGCTCTTGTTTCTATAGCGTACGTTAGTATGGGTCTAACACAGGTTTTGTATATTTTAATATTTGACTTTTTGCTCATGTTGGTGTTATTCCAGATAATGTCCCGAAGTGCACCTGAGATTCGGCTGGCTTTATTGGCTTGTTCTCTTACTTCATTTGTTCTATTTTGGCTTGAGGCAATTTGTATGCCTAGGTATTCGAACGACATGACTTGTTCTATTGTTTTATTTTCCAAGGCAAGTTTACATCTCATTGGTTCTTTGGAAATGACAAGGGCTTTAGTTTCTCTGGTCGATACCTGCATGTTGAAGGTTTTTGCTTTTACATAGAATGAGTATAGAAGCCGTTGTAAGTCGTCCTCATTCTCCGCTATAATTAGGGCGTCATCGGCATAACATACGATTTTGATTTCAACTGTTGTGAGTGTATATCCTCCCTCTGTGATTTTAACCTGGTTTATTATTTCATCCATTATTAGATTGAAAAGTTGTGGGCTTAAGGAGTCTTGTTGTCGGATTCCCGTTGGTGTTTTTATTTCCTCTGTCATCTTTTGGTTAACCAATATGTGGATAGATGTATTGTGGTTTAGTTGCCTTATGACGTCTATTACGGTTCTCAGTACGTTTTTTTCTTAAGAATATCTGTCACCTCGTTCAATCTCACCCTGTCAAATGCTTTGGTGAGGTCTATAAAGCAGATATATGCGGGCTTTCCGTATTCTATAGCCTTTTCCACCAGTTGCCTGACTATGAAGATAGCATCCATGATTGGCCGATTCTTCCTGAACCCTTGTTGTTCTTCCGATATTTTTACATGTTCGCTAATTATTATTTCTATGATCTTCCTTCATATTTCTCATAATGCATTAAATGCAAGGATATCTATTCAGACTCGTAAAATTGCCGGAATATCGAAAACTTTGGAAATTTGTTGTGATTTCCTACATTTTCCTATTCAACCTCAATGTTCTCGTATTTCCCGACGTACGTACGAAAGATTGTTATTAGCATTTTCTATTTCACAAATCTGGAATTGTTTTTTCGAAAATATGCATTGACAGGCATCTACGACTAAAGTAGATGTTTCAAACTAAAAATAAAAAAATCACTAATTCGGTATTTTCATTCGTATCGATGTGATTTTTTGGTATGTTGTACTCCTGGTACGGAAATTTGATTGCTCCAGATTATTTAATTTTATTGGATGCACCATGCTCTACAAGTCTCTCAAGCAGGATTCTATGATCTACCTTATCCAACGCCTTTTCACAATCAATATAAATTACATCCAGCTGGGACTTATTCTCTATGGCATTAGCAGCATTTTCCGATAGGGTGATTAAATTTGTGACCGTTGATTTATCAGTAACAAATCTATGTTGATGTAAAGATTTATTAGGTTGGGTAGCATTATACAGTTCCGCAAACAAAATCATTTCAAATAATTTGGCCAAAACATTGATGGGTCTATAATTACATACATCTGTTATATCTCCATTTTTATGTATAGAAGTTATAACAGCAACTGTTAATGCCTCTGGGAAATGAGTTTCCTGTACGGCCAGATTAAAGATGTGAGCCAGGGGCTTAGCCAGAAACTCAGAGAGTCCATTATAAATGTAAGGAGGTATGTTGTCACTACCCGTTGATTTTTTTGGCTTTAGTTTTTTAATATTGTTTATGACATCAAGGTCAGTAATAGTTGAAAATTCAAAAGATCCATAGCTAAGCGATGCTTGGTCCAGCTCACAATCATCCCCTGCTTGAAACACAGATTCAAAATACCGCGAAAAAACAATTGCAATACCATCCGGTCCCGAAAAAGTAGCATTCTGATATCTGACCTCTCCCGACAGCCCAGTTCGTCCAGACTTGGAGCACAGAAACTGCCAAAATGTAGTTGGATCAGAGTTAATATGTGACTCAATTTTACGTTTGTACTCTCTGTGTTCTAGATTAATTTGTGATTTTATTGCTTTTCTGAGATTTAGATACTTGCTATGCTGTGAGACACTAGCCTTACTTCTTAATATCAACCTATGTAATTTATTTTTTTCTTATATTTTGCGCACCAAGTCTAGCGAATATCATGAGGGAAAAGCAGGCCTACATACATTCTTACGTATTTGATACTTAGGAATACTCTCATCTCGGCATCCATACATACTACCATGAAATTCATTAAGACTATCACTCGCATTCTCACATGATAGCAAACTAGACCAGTCACAGTCTTTTACCAAATGATACAAATGTACAAAATTCCCCTTAGAAAAATTATATGCATACTGTTTACTTACTGTTGTGGATTTATTATTATCTTTTAAGCCTACTTGAAAATTAATGGAGAGTCACTTCTACAAAGACTGAAAATGTCAACGTTAGAAATCAATAGGTCCAGACATCTATCCCTAAAATTCCTAACATCATTAAATTACCTTAGATTAAAAATATTAAGGAACTATTATACACATCGATATGCTAAAAGTGAAATTTTTCCTCGAAATTTACCATAAAATCCAGAGACACTATCTCTAATCACCAAAAAATTTCGACATTTTCCGATCCTCACCCATTATGCCAGATTCAAACCATTTTCCATGAGATTTCGAGCAACCAAATAAGTAAATCCCACACTGGGCGTCTTGTCGATGGTCTTCCATATGTAGCGATTCTTGCCAGTCTACCCTCTGTCATCCTGTCCACGTGGCTCTTCCAGTCCCTTCTACGTTTGCGTCCCCATCTGATGATGTCTTCCACTTTACATTCGTCTCTTATGTCTGTGTTTCTTTTTCTGTCTCTTAGTGTGTGCCCTGAGATGTTCTTGAATATTTTCATTTCTGTTGTTCGTAGGGTGTTTTTTGTTCTTTTGTTGACAGCTCTTGTTTCTATAGCGTACGTTAGTATGGGTCTAACACAGGTTTTGTATATTTTAATATTTGACTTTTTGCTCATGTTGGTGTTATTCCAGATAATGTCCCGAAGTGCACCTGAGATTCGGCTGGCTTTATTGGCTTGTTCTCTTACTTCATTTGTTCTATTTTGGCTTGAGGCAATTTGTATGCCTAGGTATTCGAACGACATGACTTGTTCTATTGTTTTATTTTCCAAGGCAAGTTTACATCTCATTGGTTCTTTGGAAATGACAAGGGCTTTAGTTTCTCTGGTCGATACCTGCATGTTGAAGGTTTTTGCTTTTACATAGAATGAGTATAGAAGCCGTTGTAAGTCGTCCTCATTCTCCGCTATAATTAGGGCGTCATCGGCATAACATACGATTTTGATTTCAACTGTTGTGAGTGTATATCCTCCCTCTGTGATTTTAACCTGGTTTATTATTTCATCCATTATTAGATTGAAAAGTTGTGGGCTTAAGGAGTCTTGTTGTCGGATTCCCGTTGGTGTTTTTATTTCCTCTGTCATCTTTTGGTTAACCAATATGTGGATAGATGTATTGTGGTTTAGTTGCCTTATGACGTCTATTACGGTTCTCAGTACGTTTTTTTCTTAAGAATATCTGTCACCTCGTTCAATCTCACCCTGTCAAATGCTTTGGTGAGGTCTATAAAGCAGATATATGCGGGCTTTCCGTATTCTATAGCCTTTTCCACCAGTTGCCTGACTATGAAGATAGCATCCATGATTGGCCGATTCTTCCTGAACCCTTGTTGTTCTTCCGATATTTTTACATGTTCGCTAATTATTATTTCTATGATCTTCCTTCATATTTCTCATAATGCATTAAATGCAAGGATATCTATTCAGACTCGTAAAATTGCCGGAATATCGAAAACTTTGGAAATTTGTTGTGATTTCCTACATTTTCCTATTCAACCTCAATGTTCTCGTATTTCCCGACGTACGTACGAAAGATTGTTATTAGCATTTTCTATTTCACAAATCTGGAATTGTTTTTTCGAAAATATGCATTGACAGGCATCTACGACTAAAGTAGATGTTTCAAACTAAAAATAAAAAAATCACTAATTCGGTATTTTCATTCGTATCGATGTGATTTTTTGGTATGTTGTACTCCTGGTACGGAAATTTGATTGCTCCAGATTATTTAATTTTATTGGATGCACCATGCTCTACAAGTCTCTCAAGCAGGATTCTATGATCTACCTTATCCAACGCCTTTTCACAATCAATATAAATTACATCCAGCTGGGACTTATTCTCTATGGCATTAGCAGCATTTTCCGATAGGGTGATTAAATTTGTGACCGTTGATTTATCAGTAACAAATCTATGTTGATGTAAAGATTTATTAGGTTGGGTAGCATTATACAGTTCCGCAAACAAAATCATTTCAAATAATTTGGCCAAAACATTGATGGGTCTATAATTACATACATCTGTTATATCTCCATTTTTATGTATAGAAGTTATAACAGCAACTGTTAATGCCTCTGGGAAATGAGTTTCCTGTACGGCCAGATTAAAGATGTGAGCCAGGGGCTTAGCCAGAAACTCAGAGAGTCCATTATAAATGTAAGGAGGTATGTTGTCACTACCCGTTGATTTTTTTGGCTTTAGTTTTTTAATATTGTTTATGACATCAAGGTCAGTAATAGTTGAAAATTCAAAAGATCCATAGCTAAGCGATGCTTGGTCCAGCTCACAATCATCCCCTGCTTGAAACACAGATTCAAAATACCGCGAAAAAACAATTGCAATACCATCCGGTCCCGAAAAAGTAGCATTCTGATATCTGACCTCTCCCGACAGCCCAGTTCGTCCAGACTTGGAGCACAGAAACTGCCAAAATGTAGTTGGATCAGAGTTAATATGTGACTCAATTTTACGTTTGTACTCTCTGTGTTCTAGATTAATTTGTGATTTTATTGCTTTTCTGAGATTTAGATACTTGCTATGCTGTGAGACACTAGCCTTACTTCTTAATATCAACCTATGTAATTTATTTTTTTCTTATATTTTGCGCACCAAGTCTAGCGAATATCATGAGGGAAAAGCAGGCCTACATACATTCTTACGTATTTGATACTTAGGAATACTCTCATCTCGGCATCCATACATACTACCATGAAATTCATTAAGACTATCACTCGCATTCTCACATGATAGCAAACTAGACCAGTCACAGTCTTTTACCAAATGATACAAATGTACAAAATTCCCCTTAGAAAAATTATATGCATACTGTTTACTTACTGTTGTGGATTTATTATTATCTTTTAAGCCTACTTGAAAATTAATGGAGAGTCACTTCTACAAAGACTGAAAATGTCAACGTTAGAAATCAATAGGTCCAGACATCTATCCCTAAAATTCCTAACATCATTAAATTACCTTAGATTAAAAATATTAAGGAACTATTATACACATCGATATGCTAAAAGTGAAATTTTTCCTCGAAATTTACCATAAAATCCAGAGACACTATCTCTAATCACCAAAAAATTTCGACATTTTCCGATCCTCACCCATTATGCCAGATTCAAACCATTTTCCATGAGATTTCGAGCAACCAAATAAGTAAATCCCACACTGGGCGTCTTGTCGATGGTCTTCCATATGTAGCGATTCTTGCCAGTCTACCCTCTGTCATCCTGTCCACGTGGCTCTTCCAGTCCCTTCTACGTTTGCGTCCCCATCTGATGATGTCTTCCACTTTACATTCGTCTCTTATGTCTGTGTTTCTTTTTCTGTCTCTTAGTGTGTGCCCTGAGATGTTCTTGAATATTTTCATTTCTGTTGTTCGTAGGGTGTTTTTTGTTCTTTTGTTGACAGCTCTTGTTTCTATAGCGTACGTTAGTATGGGTCTAACACAGGTTTTGTATATTTTAATATTTGACTTTTTGCTCATGTTGGTGTTATTCCAGATAATGTCCCGAAGTGCACCTGAGATTCGGCTGGCTTTATTGGCTTGTTCTCTTACTTCATTTGTTCTATTTTGGCTTGAGGCAATTTGTATGCCTAGGTATTCGAACGACATGACTTGTTCTATTGTTTTATTTTCCAAGGCAAGTTTACATCTCATTGGTTCTTTGGAAATGACAAGGGCTTTAGTTTCTCTGGTCGATACCTGCATGTTGAAGGTTTTTGCTTTTACATAGAATGAGTATAGAAGCCGTTGTAAGTCGTCCTCATTCTCCGCTATAATTAGGGCGTCATCGGCATAACATACGATTTTGATTTCAACTGTTGTGAGTGTATATCCTCCCTCTGTGATTTTAACCTGGTTTATTATTTCATCCATTATTAGATTGAAAAGTTGTGGGCTTAAGGAGTCTTGTTGTCGGATTCCCGTTGGTGTTTTTATTTCCTCTGTCATCTTTTGGTTAACCAATATGTGGATAGATGTATTGTGGTTTAGTTGCCTTATGACGTCTATTACGGTTCTCAGTACGTTTTTTTCTTAAGAATATCTGTCACCTCGTTCAATCTCACCCTGTCAAATGCTTTGGTGAGGTCTATAAAGCAGATATATGCGGGCTTTCCGTATTCTATAGCCTTTTCCACCAGTTGCCTGACTATGAAGATAGCATCCATGATTGGCCGATTCTTCCTGAACCCTTGTTGTTCTTCCGATATTTTTACATGTTCGCTAATTATTATTTCTATGATCTTCCTTCATATTTCTCATAATGCATTAAATGCAAGGATATCTATTCAGACTCGTAAAATTGCCGGAATATCGAAAACTTTGGAAATTTGTTGTGATTTCCTACATTTTCCTATTCAACCTCAATGTTCTCGTATTTCCCGACGTACGTACGAAAGATTGTTATTAGCATTTTCTATTTCACAAATCTGGAATTGTTTTTTCGAAAATATGCATTGACAGGCATCTACGACTAAAGTAGATGTTTCAAACTAAAAATAAAAAAATCACTAATTCGGTATTTTCATTCGTATCGATGTGATTTTTTGGTATGTTGTACTCCTGGTACGGAAATTTGATTGCTCCAGATTATTTAATTTTATTGGATGCACCATGCTCTACAAGTCTCTCAAGCAGGATTCTATGATCTACCTTATCCAACGCCTTTTCACAATCAATATAAATTACATCCAGCTGGGACTTATTCTCTATGGCATTAGCAGCATTTTCCGATAGGGTGATTAAATTTGTGACCGTTGATTTATCAGTAACAAATCTATGTTGATGTAAAGATTTATTAGGTTGGGTAGCATTATACAGTTCCGCAAACAAAATCATTTCAAATAATTTGGCCAAAACATTGATGGGTCTATAATTACATACATCTGTTATATCTCCATTTTTATGTATAGAAGTTATAACAGCAACTGTTAATGCCTCTGGGAAATGAGTTTCCTGTACGGCCAGATTAAAGATGTGAGCCAGGGGCTTAGCCAGAAACTCAGAGAGTCCATTATAAATGTAAGGAGGTATGTTGTCACTACCCGTTGATTTTTTTGGCTTTAGTTTTTTAATATTGTTTATGACATCAAGGTCAGTAATAGTTGAAAATTCAAAAGATCCATAGCTAAGCGATGCTTGGTCCAGCTCACAATCATCCCCTGCTTGAAACACAGATTCAAAATACCGCGAAAAAACAATTGCAATACCATCCGGTCCCGAAAAAGTAGCATTCTGATATCTGACCTCTCCCGACAGCCCAGTTCGTCCAGACTTGGAGCACAGAAACTGCCAAAATGTAGTTGGATCAGAGTTAATATGTGACTCAATTTTACGTTTGTACTCTCTGTGTTCTAGATTAATTTGTGATTTTATTGCTTTTCTGAGATTTAGATACTTGCTATGCTGTGAGACACTAGCCTTACTTCTTAATATCAACCTATGTAATTTATTTTTTTCTTATATTTTGCGCACCAAGTCTAGCGAATATCATGAGGGAAAAGCAGGCCTACATACATTCTTACGTATTTGATACTTAGGAATACTCTCATCTCGGCATCCATACATACTACCATGAAATTCATTAAGACTATCACTCGCATTCTCACATGATAGCAAACTAGACCAGTCACAGTCTTTTACCAAATGATACAAATGTACAAAATTCCCCTTAGAAAAATTATATGCATACTGTTTACTTACTGTTGTGGATTTATTATTATCTTTTAAGCCTACTTGAAAATTAATGGAGAGTCACTTCTACAAAGACTGAAAATGTCAACGTTAGAAATCAATAGGTCCAGACATCTATCCCTAAAATTCCTAACATCATTAAATTACCTTAGATTAAAAATATTAAGGAACTATTATACACATCGATATGCTAAAAGTGAAATTTTTCCTCGAAATTTACCATAAAATCCAGAGACACTATCTCTAATCACCAAAAAATTTCGACATTTTCCGATCCTCACCCATTATGCCAGATTCAAACCATTTTCCATGAGATTTCGAGCAACCAAATAAGTAAATCCCACACTGGGCGTCTTGTCGATGGTCTTCCATATGTAGCGATTCTTGCCAGTCTACCCTCTGTCATCCTGTCCACGTGGCTCTTCCAGTCCCTTCTACGTTTGCGTCCCCATCTGATGATGTCTTCCACTTTACATTCGTCTCTTATGTCTGTGTTTCTTTTTCTGTCTCTTAGTGTGTGCCCTGAGATGTTCTTGAATATTTTCATTTCTGTTGTTCGTAGGGTGTTTTTTGTTCTTTTGTTGACAGCTCTTGTTTCTATAGCGTACGTTAGTATGGGTCTAACACAGGTTTTGTATATTTTAATATTTGACTTTTTGCTCATGTTGGTGTTATTCCAGATAATGTCCCGAAGTGCACCTGAGATTCGGCTGGCTTTATTGGCTTGTTCTCTTACTTCATTTGTTCTATTTTGGCTTGAGGCAATTTGTATGCCTAGGTATTCGAACGACATGACTTGTTCTATTGTTTTATTTTCCAAGGCAAGTTTACATCTCATTGGTTCTTTGGAAATGACAAGGGCTTTAGTTTCTCTGGTCGATACCTGCATGTTGAAGGTTTTTGCTTTTACATAGAATGAGTATAGAAGCCGTTGTAAGTCGTCCTCATTCTCCGCTATAATTAGGGCGTCATCGGCATAACATACGATTTTGATTTCAACTGTTGTGAGTGTATATCCTCCCTCTGTGATTTTAACCTGGTTTATTATTTCATCCATTATTAGATTGAAAAGTTGTGGGCTTAAGGAGTCTTGTTGTCGGATTCCCGTTGGTGTTTTTATTTCCTCTGTCATCTTTTGGTTAACCAATATGTGGATAGATGTATTGTGGTTTAGTTGCCTTATGACGTCTATTACGGTTCTCAGTACGTTTTTTTCTTAAGAATATCTGTCACCTCGTTCAATCTCACCCTGTCAAATGCTTTGGTGAGGTCTATAAAGCAGATATATGCGGGCTTTCCGTATTCTATAGCCTTTTCCACCAGTTGCCTGACTATGAAGATAGCATCCATGATTGGCCGATTCTTCCTGAACCCTTGTTGTTCTTCCGATATTTTTACATGTTCGCTAATTATTATTTCTATGATCTTCCTTCATATTTCTCATAATGCATTAAATGCAAGGATATCTATTCAGACTCGTAAAATTGCCGGAATATCGAAAACTTTGGAAATTGGTTGTGATTTCCTACATTTTCCTATTTAACCTCAATGTTCTCGTATTTCCCGATGTCGTACGTAAGAAAAATTGATATTGGCATTTTCTATAGCACAAATCTGGAATTGTCTTTTCGAAAATATGCGTTGGTAGGCATCTACGACTAAAGTAGATGTTTCAAACTAAAAATCAAAAAACCACTAATTCGGTATTTTCAATCGTATCGATGTGATTTTTTGGTATGTTGTACTCCTGGTACGGAAGTTTGTTCCAGATTATTTGATTTTCCAATATTAAAATATTATGTGATGAGGTGTCGTGCCAGAACTCGAAATGGCGAAAAGCTTAAATTCACCTAACTCACCCTGCTAAGAAGTTACCAGTATTGTAAATTCTCGTAAGGTAATCGATTTTTCTGACCTACAAATCGATGTTTTAAATTTTTCCTCAATGTCCCATTTTCCCGACATTTTCGAAATAGAGAAGCATGTAGAGAGTGTTTCTCCCAGAAATTCCATGCAGAACTGCTGTTTCGGTTTTTCCGCTTTTTCGGCGCTAGAGCGACCCCTATTCCAAAAATATGCACACCCAAAAAAATGCCCTCCATTTTCCGACCCTCGCTAATTTAAGCAAAGTTTGGAATTCCCTTAAAAAGAATGTGTCATGTGTCCAGAAAATTTCACTAAAATTAATTACATTTTTCGACAGTTGCCGGAAACGGAAAATCGGATTGCCAAAAACAATTGACCGTCGGGTGTCCTCAAGTGTTGCCTAAAAACGTGTCAAGTTCGAAAATTCCACTCTTAGCCGTTTTCCAGAAAAATACTAAATATCTTAAATTACCCCAATGAGCGTTGAACACTTCAAAAACTTCAACCACCACTTTTGACTCACAGGCTAATGACTTAATTGGGACTAATCATTTGGTGTTTCTGTTATAATCAAATGGTTCGATACGCATCAGAAACACTTGCAAACCTTTATAATAATAACTAAACGCACGCAATTTCATCAATTTTGAAGCTCCATGCGACCGCCTATGTTCCTATGCTTTATCCTCCACATCCAGACGCCTCTGGCGTGCGTCCTGACCTGCGCGTTTGCCAAATCAGCGTCCAGAAATAGGCCAGGGTGCCGTTAGTCCGTGACAGCAGCAGAGAAAAACGCGGCATCCTGGCATAGTGACGTCTTTTACGTAACCGTAATTCTGGCACAGCCTGCCTCGAGATAATCTTCTGGAAAACAAATGAGAAATCGCTATACGAAATCAATCGAGGCAACCGTGGTGAATTGACAACGAACGGTGGGAAAAAATGACGATCGGACAACTTGATGGATCTGCTATTGGTGAGAGGCGGGCAATGTTGAAAATTAAATTTGGAATCAGTAAGGCGATGAGAACTTGTGCCTAATAATAGATTTGATTGGTCGGTATATCTGGAGTAGTTTTTGGTAAGTTATTTTAAGAGCTAATTGGATGCACAGCTTTGTAATTTAATTGAATTTTGTCGTGATTGGTCGAAACGAGGAGGTGCTGCATAGGATATTAATTAATTATTATTCTTTAAACATTAGCTTGGAAACTTAACAGCACAAAGCGTTCGTGGGCAGCAATTTAGAACTTTATTTTAGGAGAGCGGAATAAGTTATAGAACTCTTACGTGAATAGACTTGAGTAGGCGTAATTAGAGTTATTTTTGAGACTAGCGGTTGTTGTTAATAAATAAATAAATACATTAATAAAATCAACATATCTGAAATATCTGGGACTAAAAAACAATTTTTTGTTGGACCAAATGAGATTACTTCAAACTTGCTTCAAAGCTCATAAAAATTAGCCAGTGCATTAAGCTCCTACACTCTAATTTTTAGAAGTAATAAGTCCCCAATAGCAAAAAAGTAAATACCGTAAAATTAAGCACCAATTAAGATATCGAGTTTAGTCTATAGGTAAGTCCCCTATATTGACGCTTGTTTGCAATGTTTACGTTTTCGAGATAGGGGATTTGGGGGAGTGCCCGGGGGGCTTGTTCCTGGAAATAGAATGTATCTACCCACCTGCTGCTTAAGAATAAATTGATCTGTCTTCGTTTCACAAAGAAACAGTTTTCAGAACAGTTCCCTTGCAATACAGAGGGTTTAAGTTAAGAGTCCTATATCTTTAAATCCGGTAGATTTTTATCTTTCGAAATTATTCCATTTTCAGTATCTAGAGAACAAAAAGAGTTTTATTCGTTATAAAATCATGGCTATGGCCATAAACGGTAGGCCTCTACCAACCGAAAATATTTTGAAGTATACAATTTTACTAAATCATACCGCACTGACAGCAATTTTTTAATATTATTGAAGTGAAACTGCGAATCAAAGTGAAAGGCATATCAAAGTGAAAGGCCCCTTTAATTAAGCATGTTCCAGTATAGCAAGAGGGTTGAAATTTTCAGGACATGTAGCCGAGGTAAAATGAGGACCCTGGACGAAAACTGGACCTCGTATCCACCTCCGTTCGGGCAAGAGAGGGGGGCGAAGAGATAACTAAAATAATTTATTTCGGGAGAACGGGAAGGGCTACGGGGTCGAAATTTTTATGGTAGGTGCGCCTCATGGGGGCTATTTTGTACCTTTGACCATATGGGGGAACCGGGGCTCTAATTTAAGGGAAGACTTTGGGAAAAAAACGTCTTATGCCGATATCTCTGCAACGATGCCTCGGATCGAAAACACGGGGTCATCAGTGGGGGGTTGGGAGTTATACCCTCCACGTACCCGGATACCCAAAAATTTGAAAAAATGGGGGAAAAAAACGTCAAAAATGTTCGGAAAGTAAATAAAAGTATTATAAAACGAAATAAGAAAAATAAATTAATAAAAAATATGATTGTTCGGAAAGTTAATAAAAGTACTATGGAACCAAATAAGAAAAAAAAAATAAAAAAATAAACAAAAATTGTTCGGAAGGTTAATAAAAATATTATAAAACGAAATAAAGAAAAAAAAATTATAAAAGAAAAGTTAGAGA
>JAEQML010074142.1:0-14548 GCA_016904865.1 Pissodes strobi | reverse complement strand
ATTTTTACTTAAGAAACCACTTACGGTCTCGTCTACACCTGCAGGGAGTTGTAGGTGTCTAAAATTATATTTTAGCCTAGTAAATAATTCACTGTGCTGCTGGTATCAATTTGTGCTTTATCAGTCAGTTGGGTAAGTGTACGTGCAACAATATATTCACAGAACTAATCTTCATATTTATAATTTGCAAAATAAGTAGTGAAAAGGCAACAACGCTTTTTAGGAAGTTTCTTGATCATCTTAAAAGCCAGTTACCTATTCATGTTGCAGCCTACACACCTACTTTATGCCTAGTGCCATGTACTAAATTATAATACGAGAAACGGAATATCGAACTGTATGTGCGACATAGGCAACGCAGATATAAATCTATCAAGATTCCAGAGAACACACATTAGCTCAAACAGTGTTAGGGAGACCTACCATTTAAAGTGGATAACCATGTTACTGCTTCAGTCACAACTTCGCTTGAGTTATGTGTAAGTCACGCTTTAAATGATAATGAAGGTGTCACATCGGGCGTGTTTCCGTTTTGATCCAAAGACCTGGGGAAACTTTACCGTTCGGATTTTAGACGATTGTTTCAAATAAATGGTTCATAGGCGCGACATTGTTTCGCGGATTTCCAACCGACCAATCGCTCAAAGCCCTGACGATCGATATGATCGCAATTTTTCCAGAAAATATATTTACAGTGCATAGGTGCGGAGTATGCTGCCAATATTTATTCCTAAATAATGGAGCTGTACTAAGGTGCAAAATAAAAGACTGAAAATTTCAGGGAACGATGGGTTTATTTTAATCTCCCTCTCGCAAAGTTTAATGAGAAATAAGATTGGGATGGAATGTACATACTGGAATTCCTCCGTGCTTACTGGAGGTTGATGCCGGAGATATCTGAGGCTCTGACATATGTTCTGCGAGGTCACCAGATGACGTCCTGATTAAAGTAAATTCCATCAAACTTCCTTATAGAACTAGTAATAGTTCGGCTACTAAAATCTTAAAATTCGTTTGTTCTGTAGCAAAACCGAATATATTTTGACCATATCCATTATGTTAAAACTTTACAATTTTCAATTTCATTTAGGTTACGGTTGTCGTTGCCAAATGGTACCAGGCGTCTAATAAGTGTTTTTGTTATAACTGACTTGCATATCTTTATATACTTAAATGTTCTACTTCACAAGTGTTAAGAACCATTGTGGTGATCACTAAAATAGTTTACCGAATTGTTAACTGTGTACGCCGGGTGTTAAGTAGGTGCCTATTAGATACTATTAATTAAAGTCATTATTGTTGAATGTTCATTGTACGCATTGCCGTTGGGTTAGGAACTTATTTTTTGTATTGTTAGCATTTGCAGGTATAAGAATAAAAGCCGTAAACATTTTCCTTGGTTTTCTTGGAAAAATTCCTAGCAACCCACCAATTCCTGTACATCGTGGCACCTCACGTTGGGCGCCAGGATGTAGAGGAATTGTTGGGATATAAACTTTATTTTTGTATTTTTAGCATTTGCAGGTATAAGAATAAAAGCCGTAAATATTTTCCTGGATTTTCTTGGAAAAAGTCGTAACAACCAACCAATTCCTGTACATCGTTGCGCCCAACGTGGGGCGTCACGATGTACAGGAATTGTTGTGTTATGAACATATGTTTTGTATTTTTAGCATTTGCAGGTATAAGAATAAAAGCCGTAAACATCTTCATGGGTTTTCTTGGAAAAAGTCCTAATAACCCACTTATTCTTATACATGGTGGCGCCCAACGTGGGGGCCACGATGTACAGGAATCGTTGGGTTATGAACTTATTTTTATATTTTTAGCATTTGCAGGTATAAGAATAAATGCCTTAAAGAGTTTTCTGGGTTTTGTTGGAAAAAACCCCAACAATCCACCAATTCCTGTACATAGTGGCGCTCCACGATGGGCGCCACGATGTACAGGAATTGTTGGGTTCGGAAGTTGTGTTTTGCGTTTTTAGAATTTGCAGGTATAAGAATAAAAGCCGTAAACATACTCCTGGGCTTTCTTATAAAAATACCTAACAACCCGCTAGTTTCTGTACATCGTGGCTCCTCACGTTGGGCGCCACGATGTACAGGAATTGTTGGGTTATAAACTATTTTTTTGTGTATAGCATTTGCAGGTATAAGAATAAAATCCGTAAACAATTTCCTGGGTTTTCTTGGAAAAACTCCTAACAACCCCCACGTTGGGCGCCACGATGTACAGGAATTGTTGGGTTATGAGCATATTATTTGTATTTTTAGCATTTTGGAAAATTCTTGGAAAAGGTACTAACAACCCACCAAATCCTGTACATCGTGGCGCCCAACGTGGGGGGATGTAGAGGGTGTTCACCCATAATGTCCCCCCCTTTAACTTTGTTAATTTTTAAGCTACAAAAAAAACAAAATTGTAGGGTTTTTAAAGTATTTTTTGCACACGTAAAGAAAAAAACAAAAAATTGTATAGTATACAGGGTAGATAAAAAAAAACATTTTTTTAAAGTCTAACCCCCATTTTTTATTCGATTTTTCGATTCTACGTAAAATTCTAAGGATTTTTAATGTAACACACTATATGCCTATTCCTAATACTTTAAAAGTTATTGACAGTTGAGTTTATTTTTTAATTATAATAATAATTCTTTAATAATTTTTAAAACAGAAGATACAAAAGCACTATTCGAAGCAATGATGTCGAATTGAGGAAACTCAAAAGCTAAACTTCAAAAGCTAAATAAAGTTATATTCTTAGGTGGCTGTTACCATAAAAAATAAAAGAACAAACAAAATAGCGACTTCAACTGTCAATAACTCCTAAAGTATTAGGAATAGGCATATAGTGTGTTACATTAAAAATCCTCAGAATTTTACGTAGAATCAAAAAATCGAAAAAAATGGAGGCTAGATTTAAAAAATGTCTTTTTTTGATCTACCCTGTATACTATATAATTTTTGTTTTTCCTTTATGTGTGCAAAAACGACACTAAAAACCCTAAAATTTTGTTTTATATTTTTTTGTAGCTTAAAAATTAATAAAGTTAAAGGGGGAGGGACATTATGTGTGAACACCCTGTGCAGGAATTGTCGCGTTATAAACTTATTCTTCATTAGCATTTGCAGGTATAAGAATAAAAACCGTAAACATTTTCCTGGGTTTTCTTGGAAAAAGTCCTAACAACCCACCAATTCCTGTACATCGTGGCGCCTCACGTTGAGCGCCAGAATGTACAGGAATTGTTGGGATATGAACTTAATTTTTGTATTTTTAGCATTTGCAGGTATAAGAATAAAAGCCGTAAATATTTTCCTGGATTTTCTTGGAAAAAGTCCTAACAACCAACCAATTCCTGTACATCGTGGCGCCCAATGTGGGGCGTAACGATGTACGAGAATTGTTGTGTTATGAACTTATTTTTTGTATTTTTAGCATTTGCAGGTATAAGAATAAAAGCCGTATACATATTCATGGGTTTCTTGCAAAAAGTCCTAACAACCCACTAATTCCTATACATCGTGGCGCCCAACGTGGGGGCCACGATGTACAGGAATTGTTGGGTTATGAATTTATTTTTGCATTTTTAGCATTTGCAGGTATAAGAATAAATGCCGTAAACATTGTCCTGGGGTTTGTTGGAAAAAGCCCCAACAAACCACCAATTCCTGTACCTAGCGGCGCTCGACGTTGGGCGCCACGATGTACAGGAATTGGTGGATTATGAAGTTGTGTTTTGTATTTTTAGCATTTGCAGGTATAAGAATAAAAGCCGTAAACATTTTCCTGTTTTTTTTTTGGAAAAAGTCCGAACAACCAATTCCTGTACAGGGTGTCCCAAATTCGAGCCTCATCATTGGGATCTCATAAACTAGAAGAGATACGAGGTCGGTTAAATGGAGGCAAAGTTGCGCAATTTAAACGAATATTTGCGATTTAATTTTTATTTTTTTACTACTTTATTTGAATAGATATAACAAAATAAATTTCATATTCTCATTGCTACTTTTTCTGTTCTACAAAATGATGTTATCAGATTTTCAAACCGACGTTTCGTCTTTGAGCTGTCATCATTAACTTTGTTTTTTTAAATACGGTCCTGGATTTTTTATTATGGATTTTAAGAGCTAATAAAGTCTCAAAACCAATGATGTATCGCACTTATTCGAAAAATTCGTATTAATGGCATTTTCCATAAGAACTCATGTGTTAGAGAGAGACAGAAGATAGTGGCTCTTTTATATTCGTTTTTAAGAGCTTCTGGTGTGCCGAAACGAATGATATATTGCACTTTTTCGAAAACAATCATTTTAACGATTTCCTGTTAAGATCTCACCAAAAATCTGTTTTCTGGCCCTCTCTAACTCATGTGTTCTTATGGAAAATGACATTAATATGAATTTTTCGAACAAGTGTAATACATTATTGGTTTTGGGACTTTAGAAGCTCTTAAAATCCGTAATAAAAAATCCAGGGCCGTATTTAAAAAAAACAAAAATGATGATGGCAGCTCAAAGACAAAACGTCGGTATGAAAATCTGATAACACCATCTTGTAGAACAGAAAAAGTAGCAATGAGAATGTGAAATTTATTTTGTTATATCTATTCAAGTAGAGTCATAAATAAATAAAAATGAAATCGCGAATATTCGGTTTTTTCTAAATATCTTCGGAAGTATTCGGAATTTTTTAACTTTTAAGGTGGCATTTTGACCTCGTATCTCTTCTAGTTTCCGAGATCCCAATGATGAGGCTCGAATTTGGGACACCCTGTACAGTTCTTATCCTGTCGAAGCGTGGGATAAACAAATAAGAACGAGATTGTTACTTGTATCTAATTTCGTAGATCCACATGTGATTAAGATATTGAGAACTAATTATAGATGCAAATTAAGAAAATATTCTCAAAATGATAACGTGGCCTTTTATCTTTGTTTCTAAACATCTATGCAATTTGACATTCGAAACGATAGAATTTTAAATCCTTGTGAAAAATTATGCCACGTTCCTTTTGATAGAAAATTATGCACAATAAATCCATATTATAAGAGTTTTACGATTTGGCATATTTTTGTTGAAGGGGGGAAGGGAGTCAGTTGCTGTCCCATTCTGCATATGTTTCTAATTGTATTCATTTATTTTCACCTCGGATTCGAAGGAACTGAGAGTGATTAAAGTTACGTTAAGAAAATATATATTTTGGAGGTCATTCTGGCTTAGGCTACGCAACAGAAAAGGTATATGATAAAACCATACTTAATTTAAATCAATAAATATAACTAATTGCTTCCATTTTTGATTTGTATTAAAAGATAATAGTTGTAACAGAGAGATATGTGAATAGAAAGTTTGATTTATTATCATAAGTATGGCCGAACAGTTTGTATTGTAATTTTACTTCAAGTCGTTTAAAATAAACAAAAAATATGTTCCCCTAACACTTCCCGAGTCCACTCGGACGTAATATCGTAGCAATAATTAAAATATAAAAATAAATTATTCCAATTAAAATTAAGTCAATTTGGTTGCGTACAATATTTCCCTAGCCATCTTGAGGAGACTTCCAGGTGTGGAATTTTATGGGGCGTAGCTTATTGAAAATTAAATTTTCATCACGACAGAATTAGATTAGGATTTCATCTCGTTTGTTTGTGTCGCCCAACCCAAATGGCCCTGCTACATCTTCGACAGGCTGCCAAGAATGTCAACATCCATTCTTTTCATCTCCTGTATTATCAAGTTTTCCTACAGCAAAAAGACTTCGCGTGTTTTAAGTTCCAATTCGCTTTTGGGTTTTCATCATGTGATTCTTAGTACCCTTTGCAATGACGAAGAAATTAATAGGTAGACAACATGACATCCTAGAGAAACGTGCTCGTTTGTGCTCATCGTAGGTTCCAATTACTTTCGACGACGATAAGGCAGATACTTTTTCAAATGCATTCTGCGAAATGAGAAATTTCTCTTACATTTATTGCGGAATAATGAAATAACAAACGGTAATATTTTTATTTAATATTTGTTTCACCAGTTGAAGCCCTAATGAAAATGAAATAAAGGTACGTATTTACCGAGTACAACTTTGTCCCTACCGAAATTATCATAACTCGCTTTTAAGTAATTCAGGAGGAATTAAAAGTTTTAAACTCATTGTTGCAGATTACTTTTTGAACGTAGAGTTTTAATCCAATTAAAATATTAAACGAGTTTTCAGTAACCAGAAATGTCAGGTGGTTACGGTATAATTCGTTTCGATGTAAACTGAGATTTATCTTTTTTCTTTTTTATGCTAAATAGGTGCTTAATTATATTCGCCAAACAATTCCCTCTGTTAAATCGATTTTACTAAGTGAACACACGCAGTGCAGTGAAACTGATTTTATGTGACTATCGAGTTTCATCTTGTGATGAATCTAAAGGCCTTAAACACTTGGCTTCATGCTGAATTGAGATTTGGCAATTATGTCCCTTCTAAGGGCTACACTTTAAGTGTCTTAATGGACTTGTTGCACGAAATTTAATCGAAGGACAAATTAAAAGTGCATTTACTAAATAACATAAGGGTCCAATTTTCTAAAGTAGGGTTCCTCCATAATTCCGGGTCCTATCGGAAAAGTAATATAGGTACAGGTGCCGTGTGCTTTGTTAAGGGTGGACGTAAAATGATATAACTAAAATTTAGGACTTTTAATTTTGAGTAGACAGGTATTATAAATACAACAGCATTATAATTTTAATGGGGGCGACACATTGATCCATCTTGAACGCTAATCAACTAGTCTTAGTAATTAAATCGTTTTCTCCGACAAATTACTTGGAAACTTTTAATTACAAGCCGTTCTCTTGCCAAAATAATTCCAAAAAGGCCAAACTTTAAGCTGACTTTAAGGATTTTAGTCAGTTTCTCACCTAGCCTAAACTGTTTAGATTCAATTCGGCCAAATTCAATTTATCCGGTCGTTGGTTGGCGAGAAGCAAATTTATCAGGTTTTATACTCTGACGGAAGTTGAAGAAAGGTCTAATAGGGTCTATGAGAATATTGGTTTATCCCTGAGAAAAAAATGGTAATGGGATTACTCCCGATTGTTCATTGATAAACACCTGGAAGTATACTTTTTGAAGACAATAATTGGCATGTATGATGCTGATAAATATTGCTTCCTTGTATTTTAACGGGCAAGGGTTTCGTATATCATACAATTTTGCTATACTGCCATAAAACAGGTATGTTGTAGTTCGGCCTTGGTCAGAAACTGCACTTGAGCAACATAAACAGTGGATCTAAAGTGATTTTAAAAATAAAACAAAAACCTACATACACATGAAGTATCTAATTCTGACGGTGCTATAGTATAACCAATTTCTGTCAGTACCAGGAATCAACTTTGCTCACTATCAGAATATTAACACTTCCAAATACTAAATATACTAAATACATCCGAGTTACATTTATATAGAAGGAAAATTTACACATAGCGATGTTACGAAGTCATGCTATTTGTCTAACAATGCACTAACATTAGTTTTATGAAATTCGTTATGAGATGGGCGGAGAACAGGTAACCATTATTCGTAAACTTGGTGTCACAATTACATTGAAAACAATGGTATCATTCGGATCCAAACATCTGAAAACACTTCATTCTTTAGTTGGGGCCTCACATCCGCAAATCAATTTATTCTAGACACTACCGGTCACATATTTTGAGGAAAATTGCTATCAAAATATTTAATGAGGTTCGCCGAAGATTATAACAAGGCAATATTAAGTAACTAACCCATTTTATTGCGTTTTATCAATAAAAAGTATTTTTAACTTTCATGCAAATTTCAAGAAATTCTTCTTTTTTTCAAGGCAATGTGGCAGTATGAAATAATTGAATTTATCAAATATACTAATAGTGTCATAATTCTGCATGCATGTAGAATCTTATCAGCAATGGCTGTAAATGAATTTCGAAAAAACTAAAATTCGATCCACTTTATTGTACATGGCTTTAGACAGGTCCATACAGAGCTTTAGACAGGTCTGTATACATAACAACTGCAATACATTCAAACCTATTTATAAATTTTCTTATGAAGATTCACATGTCAGAGTTGTGAATTTTGACCAACTCCTTTTGCTTAACTACTGAGCTAACATCAAACGAGTTAAAAATTTCACTTTTCTTAAGATTCGTGCCAGAAATTTTGTTAATGAAATTTTGGAAATATAGTACTTCAGAATTATGTTATTTTATAATAATTATAGTTCGGTACTGTGGATAAAACTGGGTTGTAGTGCATTTTGCTGAGGGTCCCAAACTCCAGCTTATCAATATAGATCAATCGGGGAGTAGTGTGCTACTATTTTACAGAATTGACAGTTTAATATTTTGGATATATCCGAAAGTTACATTTATATAGAAGGAAAACACCTAGCGATGTTACGAAGTCATGCTATTTGTCTCACAATGCACTGACATTAGTTTCATGAAATTCGTTATGAGATGGGCGGAGAACAGTTAACCATTATTCGTAAACCTGGTGTCACAACTACACTGAAAACAATGGTATCATTCGGAACCAAGCATCTGAAAACACTTCATTCTTCGGTTGGGGCCTCACATCCGCAAATCAATTTATTCTAGACACCACCAGTCACATATTTTGTGGAAAATTGGTATTAAAATATTTAATGAGATTCGCCGAAGATTATAGCAAGGCAATATTAACTAACTAACCCATTTTATTGCTTTTCATCCGTAAAAGGTATTTTTAACTTTCATGTAAATTTCAAGAAATTCTTCTTCTCCTCAAGGCATTGTGGCAGTATGAAATAATTGAAATTATCAAATATATTAATACTGTCATAATTCTGCATGCATGTAGAATCTTATCCGTAATGGCTGAAAATTAATTTCGAAAAAATTAAAATTCGATTCACTTTATTGTACACGGCTTTAGACAGGTATCTGCTTTAGACAGGTCTGTATACATAACAACTGCAAACATTTAAACCCATTTATAAATTTTCTTATGAAGATTCACATGTCAGAGTTGTGAATTTTGACCCAGAACCCCTTTTGCTTAACTACTGAACTAACATCAAACGAGTTCAAAAATTTCACTTTTCTTAAGATTCGTGCCATTAATTTTGTTGATGAAATCTAAGAAATATAGTACTTCAGAACTATGTTATTTTATAATAATTATAGTTCGGTACTGTGGATAAAACTGGGTTGTAGTGCATTTTGCCGAGGGTTCCAAACTCCAACTTATCAATATAGATAAATCGGGGAGCAGTGTGTCACTATTTTACAAAATTGACAGTTTAATATTTTAGATATATCCGAAAGTTACATTTATATAGAAGAAAAATTTACACATAGCGATGTTACGAAGTCATGCTATTTGTCTAACAATGCACCAACATCAGTTTCATGAAATTCGTTACGAGATGGGTGGAGAACAGTTAACCGTCATTCGTAAACTTGGTGTCACAACTACCTTGAAAACAATGGTATCATTCGGATCCAATCATCTGCAAACATTTCATTCTTCGGCTGGAGTCTCACATCCGCAAATCAATTTAGGTATTCTAGACACTACCAGTCACTATTTTATGGGAAATTGCCATTAAAATATTTAATGGGATTCGCCGAAGATTAAAACAAGGCAATATTAACTAACTAACCCATTTTATTGCTTTTCATCCATGCAAATTTCAAGAAATTCTTCTTCTCTCCAATGTATTGTGGCAGTATGAAATAATTGAATTTATCAAAATATATGAATACTGTCATAATTCTGCAAGTAGGTAGAATCTTATCCGCAATAGCTGAAAATTAATTTCGAAAAAAATAAAATTCGGTCCACTGTATTGTACACGGCTTTATACAGGTCTATATACAGCTTTAGACAGGTCTCTATACATAACAACTGCAAACATTCAAACCTATTTATAAATTTTCTTATGAAGATTCACATGTCAGAGTTGTTAATTTTGACCCAGAACCCCTTTTGCTTAACTACTAAACTAACATCAAACGCGTTCAAAATTTCACTTTTCTTAAGATTCGCGCCATAAATTTTGTTAATGACATTTTAGAAATATAGTACTTCAGTTCAATATATTGGATATATCCGAAAGTTACATTTATATAGAAGGAAAATTTACACATAGCGATGTTACGAAGCCATGCTATTTGTCTCACAATGCACTGACATTAGTTTCATGAAATTCGTTATGAGATGGGCAGAGAACAGTTAACCATTATTCGTAAACCCGGTGTCACAACTAAATTGAAAACAATGGTATCGTTCGGATACAAGTATCTGAAAACACTTCATTCTTTAGCTGGGGTCTCACATCCGCATTCGCCGAAGATTATAACAAGGCAATATTAACTAACTAACCCATTTTATTGCTTTTCATCCATAAAAGCTATTTTTAACTTTCATGCAAATTTCAAGAAATTCTTCTTCTCTTCAAGGCATTGTGGCAGTATGAAATAATTGAAGTTATCAAATATATTAATACTGTCATAATTCTGCATGCATGTAGAATCTTATCCGTAATGGCTGAAAATTAATTTCGAAAAAATTAAAATTCGATCCACTTTATTGTACACGGCTTTAGACAGGTCTATATACAGCTTTAGACAGGTCTGTATACATAACAACTGCAAACATTCAAACCTATTTATAAATTACCTTATGAATTTTGACCCAGAACCCCTTTGGCCTAACTACTGAACTAACATCAAACGAGTTCAAAATTTCACTTTTCTTAAGATTCGTGCCGTTAATTTTATTGATGAAATCTAAGAAATATAGTACTTCAGAACTATGTTATTTTATATTAATTATAGTTCGGTACTGTGGATAAAACTGGGTTGTAGTGCATTTTGCTAAGGGACCCAAACTCCAACTTATCAATATAGATCAATCGGGGAGCAGTGTGTCACTATTTTACAGAATTGACAGTTCAATATTTTGGATATATCCGAAAGTCACATTTATATAGAAGGAAAATTTACACCTAGCGATGTTACGAAGTCATGCTATTTGTCTAACAATGCACTAACATTAGTTTTAAGAAATTCGTTACGAGATGGGCGGAGAACAGTTAACCATTATTCGTAAACTTGGTGCCACAATTACATTGAAAACAATGATATCATTCGGATCCAAACATCTGAAAACACTTCATTCTTCAGTTGGGGCCTCACATCCGCAAATCAATTTATTCTAGACACTACCGGTCACGTATTTTGTGGAAAATTGCTATTAAAATATTTAATGAGATTCGCCGAAGATTATAACAAGGCAATATTAAGTAACTAACCCATTTTATTGCTTTTCATCAATAAAAGATATTTTTAACTTTTATGCAAATTTCAAGAAATTCTTCTTCTTCTTTTCAAGGCAATGTGGCAGTATGAAATAATTGAATTTATCAAATATATTAATAATGTCATAATTCTGCATGTATGTAGAATCTTATTGGCAATGGCTGGAAAAAACTAAAATTCGATCCACTTTATTGTACATGGCTTTAGACAGGTCTATATAGAGCTTTAGACAGGTCTGTATACATAACAGCTGCAATACATTCAAACCTATTTATAAATTTTCTTATGAAGATTCACATGTCAGAGTTGTGAATTTTGACCCAGAACCCCTTTTGCTTAACTACTAAACTAACATCAAACGCGTTCAAAATTACACTTTTCTTAAGATTCGCGCCATATATTTTGTTAATGAAATTTTAGAAATATAGTACTTCAGAATTATGTTATTTTATAATAATTATAGTTCGGTACTGTGTATAAAACTGGGTTGTAGTGCATTTTGCCGAAGGTCCCAAACTCCAACTTATCAATATAGATCGATCGGGTAGCAGTGTGTCACTATTTTACAGAATTGACAGTTCAATATTTTGGATATATCCGAAAATTACATTTATATAGAAGGAAAATTTACACATAGCGATGTTACGAATCCATGCTATTTGTCTCGCAATGAGCTGACATTAGTTTCATGAAATTCGTTATGAGATGGGCGGAGAACAGTTAACTATTATTCGTAAACCTAGTGCCACAACTACATTGAAAACAATGGGTATAGTTCGGATCCAAGCATTTGAAAACACTTCATTCTTCGGTTGGGGCCTCACATACGCAAGTCAATTTATTCTAGACACTACCAGTCACGTATTTTATGGAAAATTGGCATTTAAATATTTATTGGGATTCGCCGAAGATTATAACAAGGCAATATTAAAGTACGCACCTACACAACTTTTGCGAGGTAATTATGGGAGTCTGAAGAGAATTGAGATGCAGCAAATTTCTTAAGCAAGTTATCGATAATTATTAATTATTGTACAATGTCCTCAGGTTAATTATTTGGAGAGCAGAGGGCTTAATGCGCTAGAAAACGTCACATTGTACTTGTGGATAAGAGGGACCTTCGATTTACGAAGAAAACATAATAGGGATTATGTTTCTGGGTATATATAGAAAAAAACACGCTAGCACAGTGGTGCTACTGGAACCTTGACTGAGTGCCACGGGGACCGATTACTTCCACCGCTTAAGAAAGAATGAGAAATGAGGACGCGTTCTTCTCATCTTTGGCTCCAGATTTTACCCTCATAATATAAGAATTCCATGCCATTAAAAGCACTAATACAAAATGACTGTTGTTGAAAATATTAATGTTTAAATGCATAAGGGATTTGATTCAGATGAACACCAAGGCCAATAAATGAATAACTGCATCCAAAGTTACGATTTAAGCTTTATTATTAATATATACATATACACAATTGTTGTCAAAATCGTCATAAAACATATTCTCTATGTATTTATCCAGCGAATCGATGAAGGCCATATTATATATTAACATATAAATTGTGTGCACCGGTTATTGAAACACATTTGCCAAATTGATTCAGTGTATTGCTGCTTCGTAATCCAGAGGAATTGCCGTAATAAATGCTTTTCATAGCCCGATAATTTCCAATAATTATCTGGCCAGTAATTGTTGCTTGCACAAACAGCAGTATCTACAGACAGATAATTTTGTTTAGGTTAGTGTTTCGCCCGTTTATATCCAAAATAGATGAAGTGTTAATGAAAATAAAAGAAATATATATCTAGCATTTTCAGCTGTATAATTCGTTTGTCTGTGGTGCTGGATCATCAAGTTGTTACTATACCCATTTTCAGAAATAATTCAATACGTACTTAGTTTAGTTCGTTAAAATTATAAACATAATATAAAGGGGTGTAATTGGTATGTAACCTTAAAAGTCTGAACATATTGCATATTCATACAGAAACATAATTTTAACACTCGATAGCTTTAGACAGGTCTATACAGTGGAGTGGATTGGTCAATGTATAGAAAGAGAAAATTTCCACGAAATAAAAATTGACCGTTGCGCAAATGTTGCTTTATCTAATACATGTTCTTATTTACTTAAAAATATTTATGTTTAATACTGCCTCAAGTGGTTTAAAATTTGAACGTAATGGTTAATTTCCTTGTTTGCTATACCAATAAAATCATCCGAACCCATTTTATTACTTTTCATCCATAAAAAGTGTTTTTAACCTTCATGCAAATTTTAAGAAATTCTTAAAATTTTCAAAGCCATGAAGCAATTATTGAATTTATCAAATATATTAACACGGTCATAATTTTGCCTGTATGTAGCACCTTGTACGCAGTAGCCAAAATTAATTTCGAAAAACACTGTCTAAAGCTGTATGCGACTCCCAGCTTGTTACAACTAGTACGATAGGTGGCGTCCACTTGGTCGGCGTCTGTTCTGGCGTCAGTTAAATTGAAATGAAGGATGAGCCTTAAATTTTCTTATAGAGATTCACATGTCAAATTTCTAAATTTTGAGCCAGAACCCTCCTTGCTTATCTACTGAAGTAACATCAAACGAGTTAAATTCATATTTTTGATAATTCCCAAAAGGTTGTAATACAATTTTTGTTGTTAATAGGAAGTTCCTTTTTTTATAGGCTAGTAAATTAGTGCAAAATTTATATGAGTAAGGAAAAGAAGCGAAGACATTACCAATATTCCTTACTGAAATAGAAATATTTATTTTAAAGAATATGGCCAAGCTATAAAACATTATAAAAAAATAAGCAAAGAAAAGTAAAATTCATATTTTTGTTGGCGAATAAAGAATCTAAAAAGTTTTATTAGTTTATGGTGAAGCTGATATTGCATTTTACTCAAATTTAACTCATCAACGACCCTCCATTTCCTCCCAGTTACAAATAATAGGCAATTTGTTATTAAATCAACATCTAGCTTCAAACATTGGAGTATACATTAATGGACACCAGCTTTAAAAAGGATTTATCGCTCTGTCATTAATAAAAAATGTTTGCGTTTAAAATAATTATTGCACGGTAACATGCTCGTTTATTTAAAAGCATTCAGTCGTTGAAAGCTTCAATGAAGGTCGATTAAACATTCGCGCATATACTCTAAAATGTGTATATTAAAACACATTTACTAATTATC
>JAEQML010074141.1:0-14549 GCA_016904865.1 Pissodes strobi | reverse complement strand
TTAGTAAGAGAATAGTCAAAGTGATGATGCATGGAATATACATTATGTTGCTAGAGATATGATACGGTTTCGTAACGGCACTGAATGGTAAAAAAAAATGTTTACGCCTGACGATATTTGCCGAATTACACTGGTTTTGAGTAATGCATTAAGCTAAAGATATTAATTAAAGCAGTCAAGGCCTATGCTGTAATGAATCAATGGATTGCTACTTTCAGCACTTTCTTGTTGAAAGTTGAAATATCTCTTAGATGGATGTCACAATATGGTTTATGGTAAATAATTGAGCCATCCCCTTCCAAAAACTCACCTCAGACACAAATCTAATTTTCGTTTAAATGAGTCCTAGTTCTTATTTCAAAATTCCCAGCAATTTAACTAATATAAAGATGAGATCTAGGAGGTGAGATTACAAATGGGCGACAGTATGAAAGGTAACCCTAGACAATTAGAATACTGATTGCTTGAGCAGCTTTCTAAGTAGCAGAAAGATATCGATCTTATCTATAATTTAATAAAATGTATAGTAAAGGCTGTGTGCATGGACCAAACATACTAAATGAAACGTCTTTTGTGTTTCATTCCAAAGTTTTAATCCAAAAACGGACTCTTCCTTTAAGAACGTAACATAGCGCTTTCGACCTAAGCCATCATCAGTGTTACCTGCTAAAAACAAGTTAAAAAAACATTAACGGAGTGTTAGTGACTATTAGTGATTTTTAAGAAAAAAAATTGATAAAACTGACATTGTTATATTAAGATGTTAAGATTGCTAGAAATTGAAAGTAATTAAATTAAATGTGTGAAGTAAGAAAAGTCACATTTTGTATTGATTAATATTGTCACGATTTGCTTGTTTACTCGTGACGCCACGCCTTACTTAGCGTGCAGGAGGGTAGCTCAGATTCGGAATCGTTCTACGTCAGGTTGAGAAGAAATGATAAAGGAGGCACGTTGATAAAAACAATAACAAGTTTATTTACAAACAAACTTAACAACGGTTAGACCGTACCTGAGCAATAATAAATGCGTGTTTTGTTCATAGATGAATTAAGAGTTTACACTATACCCAGTTAATACTATATGCATGTCTGCTCGAGGGAGGGTTAGTTCAAAGTGTTTCTAGGCCCTCGGTCACTGTTTTATTAATAAAGTCTGTGCGAGCTGGGTAGTCTTTTATTTATGTATTTGTTTTAATATTTATATGGTAAGTCTTTTAGCGTCTCTCATTGACGGAATAGTTTAATTTAAGGTTTGTCACAGATTTCTAAGGTACTTGCACTACTTTGTAACGGAATATATGCTTATTCCGCTCCACTAAAACTTCGGTTCATTTTGCAAATGATTCTCGGTATTCGATGTTTGAGTCGACGGTGACTACTATTCGCAAATGGGTTTATTTCGTCCAAGTAACGATTTTAGAAGCCTTAGTACGCTGTGTTATACCTACAATTTGTGAATTTATTTCACTGTAGATTACTATATTTAATAGAGACATCTATTCGCGAATGAGTTTATTTCCTGTGGTTGGCAATTTGGGAGCGCAGTACGCTATTTTTTACCTACCATTTATGGATTTAATTTACTATAGATCGCTATATTTAATATTGGGTATTTCGATAGCTCCAATTAAAACATCGGCAAACATAATTTGTCGTACGTCTTAAATTTTGAAAGCGAGGTCGTTTATCTTGTGTCGAGACGCCGACGATGGGTGAGTGCTAGTTTTGAATCTTGAAATATTTTATTCATCTTGCAGTATATTTAACTACTTCTTTAATTTTTAAATACATCATTAATATTTGTTCTTGATTCGTTTAGTATTATTCGACTTAAACAAGAATTTAGCATTCTTATATTACATTTTTATTTAGCTTACATCTTAAATAATCTTAATTATTATTGTCGTAACCGTTGGGTAAGGATACCGATTTATTGGTGAATAATTGCGTCTCTCATTAGTCAAGTTCATGTAATTTGAAAGAGGCTTAGTCCAGATTTATGGAGAACGTAATTATTTCATCGTTTAGTGATCACGTTTTTTTACGCATTTCCATTCAAATAAAACAGTATTATTTGTGTAAATTCTCGGAATAGATTCTATATATTCCTGCAAATGTAGTAAATTGAATTTTCAGTAGAATTTCTCCGAATTTTCCCTCATAGTATTGCTGGTTTTAATATTTTTTCTTTTCAGACTCATTTAGTTAATTTTTCAGTTTATTTGTTACATCAAGTATATAATTATTAGCACTCGCCCTGTCTCGTCTCAACTCTGATGTACCGACATTCTTTGCATTTATGAGAGGTTAATTTCACATATTTAAAATTATCTGTTTTTTTTTTTTACCTTTTATCTAAATTTCTATCTCGATGCGAGATAGTGATTATCTTATATTTATCTTTAATTAATTGAGGTGTAATTACGCTCAATTATCGTTTATGTGCCAAGGGCCGAAATAAAAAGTAATAGAAATTACTTATTTTTAGTTATAAGACTCGTTATTAGAGGTTGTACCTCTATTTTTTCTATTTATCATCAAATTCAAGTTATCTTTTATTTAGAATTACCGAGAGTCACTGAAATGGAACGTAATTCCATAATTTTCCTTTGAACTTTAAATTTCAGTCATTATTTCTTTTGAATTTCATATTTTAAAGTAAAGGAAAGGATATCTTTTTGACGATTCTGCTTACCTATATTAATACACCGAGCTTTAAAGTTCTACAACTCACTTTATTCATCAAACATCTTTTCATTGAGATTCGCAGTGGAAAGCTGGCCTGAAGAATGCAGTAGTAGCAGGACCCTATTAAACAATCTTTAATAATGCTGCAACAATACTGATAAAAATAATTCTATTCTTAATAATTTTGCTTTCAATGGCTTCGCACCTATCGAGATACAAACGATGACTTCTTAAATATGGTTTAGCATGACTTCCCTGCAATAGTTAACAGTGACCTATATTTTGCAAAAAATTAGATACATACAACAAGGTTCTTTCGAAGAAACGTCGTATATTCTTTTTCATCGCTCTCATTATATCCTTCTGACCTGACCTTGGATCGTTTCCTGTTATCAAGCACACTAGGTGCTTATAAATGTCACCCAATATTTATTCCACAATCAATATTCCAACCTGCCTATTCCATATTATTATTATAAAAAAATTCGAACGCAATCATAATAACTAGTTCCATTTTTATTGTTTAAAGTTCAAATGGTGATTCTGGCAAGGTCGTTCGGTTAGATACATAGGTTCGCGTATGTACAACAATATAAATTAAATAAATTATCATTAAAAGTTGCATTTGCGGTTATTTATTAGTTGTCGTAGGATAATTAGCTGCTAAACTGTAGATTGGTTGGAGACATTAAGAAAAAGTGTGTGGGAAAATCTTAATTGTTTTGCTACAGATTGTGAAGAAATGGATAGTTACAAAGATAATAATGTTCTATAGAGCCTGGGGCGTATATTATTACGATAACAGTATGAAGAAACAATTTACCTTAATTACAACATACATTTCTAAAGATTATTACAAAAATTAAATTTTTCTTTTTTTCTTTATCCATAATATTGTAAGTGATTTAGATACTTCTTATTGGCCATATTTGTCGAGTTTGACTAACAAAAAATATTCAAACTAAAAGTCAAATAAAGGAAGAATAACATTGCAAGAGTTAGGGAGAAATTTGAAAGGATGTAGAATTTAATATTTTGCTCATGCAATTAGAAAGAATGCATGGTATGATGTATTGAAATGAATAAAAATGTAGCCTAATTGAAACTACAATTTTAAATATGCAAAGTGTTACCTAAAAATATGGAAGGTTACAATAGATCTTAAAGATAGCCACCATTTTTCTTGTCTTTTTTCCAAAAGAGCAACAAAAAAGACAAATTAAGTAAAATTCAAAACATGCGATATTTAGTGGAACATAAAATAAGCAAGAAAAATTTTATATTTTAGTTAATAAACTCAACTTAGTGTACATAGTATATATAATGGAGAAACTAACTAAAAAATCATGATACATTAATTTTCTGAAAAAAAAAAACAAAAAATATATAAGTTGTTTGGCTCTAAAAAGTGTTAGATTTTTGTATACACCAGTATGCATTATTTTTTTGAAATTCCATGCAAAGTTGTAACGTTTCCTCAGTCTTATTGCATACGAAATATAGAAAATTAGTTTTTCCGTACTGAACCAGTTTTATTCAAAAAAGACTGGTTTACAAATCGTGTATGCTTAAGAACACACGACAAAAGTGAAAACTTCAACAAGGCGAGATTCATATTATCAAAAACAAGTATTTTTTTGTGTTCTATATACAAAAAGAAATAATATTTGCAATATATACAATTATAATTGTGTGTCAAATACTCGGCTAAACTTTGTCCTAATTGTTCTTCTTAATTTGTATCATATTCTAAGAATGAAGCAATAAATACCTTTATTAAAATAGGGTACTACTGCAAAATTTTGGTTTCGCTACTGTGAATAAAACTGTGGTGCAGTGTAATGGTTTTCAATACAATGATATCAACGTAAAGAAATAAAAGTCTTGTTTGTAATAATTCCCACTATATTATTACACCGTAACAACTGTTTCGTCACACAGTGACTTCTTCTGACGGGATGTACAGGGTTATTCATTTTAAAGTAAAAATGGTATTTTTTGTTAACTTCCCTGTATTTTTGTAAAAAACGAAAATAGCCATTTGAGGTATTTTTTTTCGTAGAATTAAAAAATATCACCAAAAAAACATTTGAATTAAAAACATAAGACTTACAGCATGGTTGTCATGTTTTTTAAATGGAATACCCTATATATTTTTATACTAATGGATAGAGCTCTTTACAAGGAATTCGCTGATATAGAGGTTGCTGGGTTTATTTCCAGCGGTTTTATTACAATTAATTAAAAACAGTCCCGCAAGAACATCATTTTTAAAGGATAGTTTTACCTGAAAAAAGCTAGATAGGTATCGTGTTTATTTGTCAAAGTCAAACATCAAAAAACAACATCTTAAAACCTTAATTATTAATTATTAACGTAAAATCCAAAGTAAAACGTAATAGTAATAACACATACTAACTATTTAACAACGATAAAAATAATGTTAATAATTTAAATGTTCTATATGGCCTCCATTATTTTCGAAACATGATCGGTATCCCCTCCTTAACCTTTCTAAACTCGTCAATACTATTTGGGGTTCATGGTTAAGACGATCGATTTCATTTACAATTTTTCTTCTAATTTCTTCCGTGTTTGCATTCCTGTTTTCGTAAACAACATTCTTCAAGTGGCCCCATAGAAAGGTGTCCAAAATTGTAATATCGGGGCTATTAGGTGGCCATCTAATAGTTCCATAACGTCCGATCCACTCATTGTAACGTTGGTTAAGAAATTGCAAAACTTGGCGAGCAGCATGAGGCGGCACCCCATCTTGTTGCCAAATTATATTGCGATAAGTTTCGAGTGGCAATTCTTCTAAAATGTTCTCAATATCGTTTTCAAGAAGATCGAGATATCTTCCGCCAGTTAATGATCCTTCGTAAAATATTGGCCCGACAATTATGTTGTAAAATATACCACACCAGACATTAAGAGAAGACCTTCCTTGGTATTTAATAGCTTGAAATTTCCTGGGATTTTCTGCTGCCCAATAATGCGCATTGTGTCGGTTAAACATGCCCGATGTAGTAAATGTGGCTTCATCCGTCCAAAGAATTCTTTGAAATAGTGCAGGATCATTATCTTGTTCTCGGATTAAAATTTGAGAAACAAATTGGAAGCGCAGTTGCTTTTGTTCAAGTGTTAAATGCTGCACTGGAAGGATGCGATATGGGGCATACTTAAAATCTTTGGGTCCTGTTAATATTATAAACCCAACCATTTCAGTTTTTTTTTTCAATTTTAATCCATAGCTTATGCTGTCTAGAATAGATTAAAAGTAAAATTTGCTTGGAAAACTTGACCTTACAATTATTTTCCTCCTAATTTCATTACTTTCAATACGAAAACTATAATAATTTACAATAGGGATATTGACAGAATAAGGAATAACAGGAAATGTTTGCAGTGTTGCCAAACTGAAATATATATCATAATCTATGTAACACCATAATTGTTAACAAATACAAAAAATCACAAGTAACCAAAACTAACCAAAATACAAAAAAACTAAAAGTGTTTGTGACACGTTACATATTGCGCAGAGTAATTTTGACGGCAAACATTGAAAAAAGTCATAAATGAGGCTGTTTAGTAATACATTTTAACGCGAAAACTCCCACAGCTAACCCAAACTAACCGAGACTAATCCAAAGTAACAAATACTAACGAAAGCCAACATAGACTAACCGCGCTTGTCTCTTCACTACTTCAAACTAACCAAAACTAGTCCATACTCTCCAAAACTAACCCAGACTAACTAAAACTAACCCAGACTAACCCAAATCTAACCCAATCTAACCCAAACTAACCGAGACTCACCCTAATTAACCAAAACTACGCGCGCTTGTCTGTTCTCTATTTCAAACTAACCCAGACTAACCACAACTAACCCAGACTAACCAAAACTAACCCAGACTAACCAAAACTAACCCAGACTAACCAAAAATAACCAAACTAACCAAAACTAACCCAGACTAACCAAAACTAACCCAGACTAACCCAAACTAACCGAGACTCACCCTAATTAACCAAAGTAAAGAGAAAAGCGCGCTACACGCGCTTGTCTCTTCACTATTTCAAATTAACTCAGACTAACCAAAACTATCCCAAACTAACCCTAACTAACCCAAGGCATATAAAAAAACCAACTGTCTAATAAAAAAAAAACTTGCATGACCGGGCGTCGAACCAATTACTTTGCATTCTAGAGACGCGCACTTCGCCACTTCAAGCAAATTCTCACATCCCTGCTTTTCTCGAAACGTTTTATACAAACGCGTGAAGTGAAAATATGTGTAAATAACATTGACGAGAATCAGGCTTCCCACAGCGGCAAGACGCTAATGAGAATTAAAGAATAAATGTGGCAACACAGCGGTGTCTACAAACCTGCCCTGCGCCGTCTGCGCCATTTAAATAAAAACAAAATAATATAAATTGAAAGTCCGCAGTGAAAAGTAGTAGCATTTATAGCAGTTTTTTACAAGTTTTTAATGATTTTCTATAAAAAAATTGATTCTCCCATGGTTAGTTAATTGTAAAAGTGTCCAATTTACGATAATCCTCTCAAAGAATATCAAAATAGCGTAAAATATGTGGGTTTATAATGTTAACAGTCACCTTCAAATGTTCTCTGAATAGTCGCAAAGGTTACTCTTCTTCTTGCAGGACCATACCGTAAGTCTCGGACTGCATCAGGAATCGAATTCATGGGATTCCGGATAAAATAATTTAGAATAGCTCGATCCCGGTTCCTTTTCCTTACTTTAGTCCTTTTTCTAATATGTAACGATTTTCTTTCTTCAAATAAGGTTTTAAGATTTAAAATTGTTTTCACCGATATATTTCGGTGGAAATTTGCAATGTATCTTCGTCGAGTTTCGCTGGCATTTTCTCCACTTTTGTAAAATAAAGTTATAATTTGAAGCCGCTCATCTGATGAAAACCTCATTATAAAACTTTGCAAATATAATACATGCAAAAGTAAAATGTTTGACTTTGACAAATAAACAGCTATGCTACCTATCTAGCTTTTTCAGGTAAAACTATCCTTTAAAAATTATTTTCTTACGGGACTGTTTTTAATTAATTGTAAGAAAACCGCTGGAAATAAACCCAGCAACCCCTATAGCAGTGAATTCCTTGTAAAGAGCTCTATCCATTGATATAAAAATATATAGGGTATTCAATTTTGAAAACATGTCAACCACGCTGTAAGTCTTTTGTTTTTAATTAAAATGTTTTTTTGGTGAGATTTTTGAATTCTACGGAAAAAAATACCTCAAATGGCTATTTTCGTTTTTCACAAAAATACAGGCAAATTAAAAAAAACCATTTTTACTTTAAAATGAATAACCCTGTACTTACAGACTTGTATGCTTGTAGGTATCTTCCGTCAGAAGAAGTCAGTGTGTGAGGAAACAATTGCTACGGTGTAATATTTAAGTAGAAATTAGCATAAACCCAATTTTTATTTGTTTACGTTAAAATTAATTTCCATCAAGTATGGTTGGGGTGTGGGATTGCTAGTCTTCCATCGGGCGTCCCAGGTGGCTAATAGGGGAATGCTTCCCAGATATGGGTGATACCGGGGAAATTAAATACCCGGGGCGGACCAAAACTAGCACAATAGAAGCGTCTGTACTTCAAGGAAGCGGCTTCGGATGACGTCTGACTCCATGTTAGGGGCGGCCGAAATACAGAAGGAAAACTACAAACCATTCAGAAGGCAACAGGAAACCACTAAAGTACTATTCCCAAGAAAATCACATGGAAGAAGTTATAGAAGAACGGCCCTCAGTCTCCGACAAAATGAGGGTGCTAATAATCCCCGGAGGTAAAAATATTTTTAAAAAGGCTTTTAATGTAGGGGCATGAAATGTTTAAAGTATGTACGAGTCCGGAAAGCTAGCGAATATAATACATGAAATGAACAGGCTTGAAATATTATAATCTACTAAAATGCATAAGCTACTAAACAAATATCACCATGTCGCAAGTTTGAACTTGAACTTGGAGATTGTTATATAAATATTAAAGGCAAACTATAAACAACGCGAGAAATCAACGGGAGCGACTTTGAACCTTGATCATCACTTTGTTTTATATAAATACGCTACTGAAACTTCAGTTCGGCAGACTTTGGTCTCACCTCCAGCTTCCAAGGTTAGCCACTTGACGACTGCCTTCAGGGTTCTATCCGCTCCTAAAGTTAGCCATACGACTGCTTTAGGCTCCATTCCTTTCCTTCCAAACCTGGCACCGGTTAGTCACTTGACGACTGCTAGGACCAGGGGTTGCACAACCTCTGTAGTAAAGTCCTGACAAGAAGTTTGTCAGCGTGTTGAGAAAGACAAGTGTTTAAATAGTCAGTTAAAAAGTTTAGTGAAATCTCTTAATGCTCTTATATAAAACCCAACCCTTAAGAAAAACTATAAATTATAAGACAGTAAACAAACCCCTATAAACAGTACCTCAAATCGAGAAAACACGAGCACCGTAGTAATCGGGTATAATAGAATCTCATTTTTTCTGACCAATAATTATTGTTAAATTTTTATTGTTAATACATTGTTATTGTTTTAAACTAAACGTGCTTACTTTATCATCTCTTCTTACCCCACGTAACGCGGTCCCGGTCTACCTCAGTTACCCCCCGGCACGATAAACCAGGCGTGTCCTCACGAGTAGAACATCCAGTGGTAGAATTAAAGGAAGCATTGAGATCCCGTCATTGTACTAATCGCGACGCGGCTCTTCTCTGAGAAGTTATTCTTTAAATAAACGCGCTACCCCCTAAGCTACTCGTGACAATAACGATCCTTGGAGTGAGCGAAACCTGGTGGCCAGGATAGGGAGAATGTAACACAGAAGATAAAAGGTTGTACTACTCGGGTAACAATGATAAAGACCACAAAAGAAGAGTGGAGGGTCATAGTCACCAAGGAAATAGCTGAGAGTGTCACTGATTTTATTCCCTACTCAGACAGGGCAATGTTCCTGAAGATTCAACCCAAACCACATGAAATTAATATAATACAAGGCGACTTTAACGCAAAGATCGGTTTTACAGCGGTGGATAGGATCGTTGTTTCATGGGTGTTAGGTAACAGAATTACTAGGGGAGATTGTCTGGTACAGTTTAGCCAAGAAGAAAATTTTAAACATGATAACATCGTTAGGAACCAGATTGAAATTATCCTAATTATCAGAAGATTTGGCACATCAATAAAAAAGGTCTGTACATATCCAGGTGCTGATATGCCATCGGACCACGTTCTTCTTCTGGCTTCTTGTAGACTAGGGCTGTCACTTGTTAAGAAGCATAAAACATAACCACAGAGAGCTGTTGAAAACCTAAAGAACAAAGAGCTAAGAAGGACAGCGTTGCAACATGAACTAAACGACCAACTGACGAAATTACAAGAAACAGCTGGAAGTTCTCAAGTCAACGACATCTGGAACAACTTAAAACCATGAATTCTGTAAGCCAGGACATATAAGTGTACCGAAGGTCCAAACCCAGGAATAAATGGATGACAGAGAGGATTCTCCAACTGATAGATGAAAGACGGAAGCACAAAAGCATAAACCCTAATCAATATCGTCTTTTTAAATTACAGAATTAGATCTGAAATCAGAAAAGCTTAAAGAAGATGGCTGGAACAGGAATGTCAGGAAATGGAGAGACTACATACTCACGGAGAACATAGGAAACTCAAAGAAATAGCTGGAGTATATAAAACTAGAACACCCACAGCCCTAGTCGACAATAATAACGAAATAATACTGGAAAAGGAGGAAAGAACAAAAGTGTGGGAAGAATACATACGAGAACTTTTTCAATACAATACTTTTCATTATTTTTTCACTTGCTAAATTCTTAATTTCAAACTCTGAGTCAGTTCTTTAACTGACCTGGAATTTGACTATGAAAACGAGTCAATGAGTGGACCACCGATAACCAGGGAGGAGATTCGTAGGGCAAAACGGCTCTCAAAAGATTATAAAGCAGCTAGACTAGATGTGATACCCTATGAGATTATTAAACTAATGGACAATCTATCGCATCTAGAAGTTGCTTTTAACAAAATATATAATGAAGGTAACTACCCCTCAGACTGGTTGAAGTCTACTTTTATTGCGTTACCCAAAAAAAGAAATGCAAAGGGTTGTCATGAACTCATGAACACCGATTAATAAGCTTAATGAGTCATGCGTTGAAGATATTTCTTAAAGTCTTGCACAATAGAATATATAGGAAATGTGAAGCCAATCTTACAGACACGCAATTTGGATTTAGAAGTGGAATGGGAACACGAGAAGCTCTTTTCGGTATACGTGTGTTAGTTCAGAATTGTAGCGATACGAGAGAGGACGTCTTTCTTTGTTTTGTTGGTTATGAGAATGCCTTCGACAGAGTACAGCACAAAAAGCTAGTCGACATATTGAAAACGACAGACGTGGATGACAAGGACATTCATTGCATCCAGAATTTATACTGGCATCAAACCGCACATATAAAAACAAGCGATCCAAAAACACAGGATATAGAAATACGCAGGGGAGTTAGGCAGGGATATGTCCTGTCTCCGCTCTTGCTTAACATGTACTCGGAAACCAAGTGCCTTACACGAATGTTCAACGACATACACTTGGAACGAGTTACACAATACAAGTATCTGGGAAGTTGGCTGCATGAAGATTGGGACAACGACAGATAAATTAAGTGTAGAATTGAAGTCGCCCGTAACTACTTTTACAAATTTAAACGTATACTTACCAGCAGAGACATAAGTCTAAACTTAAGAATGAGATACGCTAGATCCTATGTGTGGTTCGTACTATTTTATGGTATGGAAAAGTAGGCACTAAATTCAATGTCGGTAAATAAGCTAGAAGCGTTTGAAATGTGAACTTATCGCCGAATGCTAAAGGTACTATGGGTTGATAGGGTTACGAATGAAGAGATCTTGAGAAGAATGGGGAAAGACAAATAAATTTTGTTGCATATAAAAGAGCGAAAAACGGCTTATTTTCGACATCTAATCAGAAACCGAACATATCGACTTCTCCAATTGATCGTCGAAGGTAAAATAGAGGGCAAGCGTAGAGTGGGAAGAAAACAGATGTCCTGGCTTAGAAATTTGAAAGAATGGACGGTTTTCAGGACTATTGGGGACCTTGTACATACCGCAGTGGACAGGGGAGCGTTCGGAATTGTGATCGCCAACATCCAATAGCGGTATATAGGCAATTGAAGAAGAAGATGGTTTGATTCACTTAGAACAATTATGTCAGTTGCTTTTATCACTCGCTTTGCTTTGGATGACTCGGCTCGTTCGTACGCTTAGGTGTTACACAGCTTTTCTATGTTTGGAGCTTATTTTATACCTCTGAGATAGTCTGCTACACTAGCTGCCTAATTTACTACACTTCTCACTTTATTTATATATAGTTCCTTGAATATCTTCTCACGTGATTTTCTCATTACCATTGTCTTCATTAGGCAGTAGTAATTCTTCTTTTTGTTCATCGTTATTTTCCTCACTATTAAGATAGAGGTTTTATAATTGCGCTATCCACATTTACTACATTTCCATGCACTCCGGTAATATTCGGCTTTCCTTATTTCATAGCATCTTCTATATTATTGCCTGGTCACCGTATCCATATCTACGAAAAACCTGTTCCAATATTGTTTTGTATTTGTATTGTTGTTTTTATTTCTAACTGTACAGCATAAAGGTGTCTCCCTCCAATGTTTTGTTATTCATATATCTTTTGCAGACATCTATTTTTTCACTTGCTAATTTCTTAATTTCGGAAACCTTAACCCTTAAAAAAAACGTACGGCATCGATTCGACTAGCAAATTAATATATGGCCTCTTCAGAAATCAATATTGAAAGTCGTTGCAATTAGGTGATAAATACCAGAAGTCACTTTTTGATTGCTTGGCAAAACTTGCGTATGATTTAACTTACCATAACGGTTAGTGTTAAACCGTAACCATTGCATTTTTAGTACTTCAACTGGCTACCTTTCTACTGTATGCAAATTATAAATTATCTGGGCGTTATCTAAAAGATAAGCAAGCACGGACGATAACTCGTTTAATAATATGGTATGAGGTTAGCCATCTGAAGCCATTATCTTTATCTACATATTTCATTGTACTAGCGCATTCCGTTAAAGAAAACTGCAGATGATCTGTTATGTCGAATAGAATCTTGTTCTAGCGAGAGAAAAAAAAATCGCAACTGGCAGATGGAAATCTCACATGATAGGTCGATATTTCAGTGCCTACTGTCCGTCTCGCGACGCACTATCGAGTGGCATCACGTTCAAGCAATACCGAGGCTTGTGTAATTCGGTATTCAGGTATTTCGGAATTCTTAGAGTTAGAAGATTGTTTTTACTTACCGGGGCTAGGTTTTAAAGTGTTAATAAATAACTTATATTTTATGAAACAAAACATGCACAGGATCAAGTATATATACAGTGTGTCCGTAAAGTAACCGATAAATTCGATAAAAATTCTCATATGCTGTTTTGCAAAAAGCGCTGAGACACGTCAATTAGTTTTTTGGATTTCGCATTTTATGACATAAAATGTTAATAACTCTGTGTATTAACATTTTCTCTCATCTTCTCAAAGAAGCAAGACAGCAAAAAAAAATGTTTTTTTTTTTAATGGATGTATATTGGATGGATGTATATTATTGCATATTTGGATTTTGCCAAGAATACTAGACAAATTTCATGAACAATGTTCTATACTTATCTCCAACTATTTTTGAAATATTGACAGTTGAAATTACCAAGTTTGACAGCCTGTAATATCTATAGGGCTGAAGGTAGAGCAAAATGGTTTGCACTTTCCTATCTTGAATTTTTATAAGCTATCGTTTGATACTAACTTTATATTTAACCAGAGGTTAAGAAATTCCGGTTAAATTTAACCTCTGGTAAAATCTACGGTTAGTGTCAAACGATAGCTTATGAAAAACCAAGATAGGAAAGTGCAAACCATTTTGCTCTATCTTTAGCCGTTTAGATTTTGTAGGCTGTCAAACTTCAATTCAAATTCAAATTCAAACAAGTTTATTTGTCTTTTAATAATCTATACATTGAAAACAGAATAAAAATTACATTTAGACAAAAAGGACTACACCGGGACTATAAACAGCCGATAACAGCATGCACACAACAAGTTGTACGCAAGTGTGGTACAGCCCTATTAACCCATAATACATAAAATGTAACTAATTCAATCTTAGTAAAAAAGTAAAATAAACTTAAATAGAAACAAGGGACGAGGCCGGTAGCGCACATAATCAACCAGGAGCGCGGGGCGGAGAGGAATCAGAATAATGACACAATATATTAATCTGCATCTACGTTCTCGTTCACGAGGATAAGCGAGCGACCGAAAACCTCCGAAAATTGCAACAAAAAATAAATAAAAGATTATATATATACACACATATATACCCGCATAATGAAATGTTCAGATTCTACTCAGTTACGCCCTGATGTTCCAAAAGAAGTTTTTTAATAAATGAGGAAAAGCGTCCAGGAGAAAAATCTTTAACATGATTTGGCACGGAGTTCCACATATGAGAAGCGATAAATGTAAATGAATTTTGAAAGGCTGCTGTTTTATGTTGTGGCACTCTATAGTTGTCAATGTTCCTCGTATAATGGGGATGTGGAAACAAATGACATTGTGCTTTAAGATAAGGTGGTTGCCCACTTTTTAATACACTATAAACAAAGTTAAATAAATGATGGTAAATTCTCGATTTCCAACTGTCAATATTTCGAAAACAGTTGGAGATAGGCATAGGATATT
>JAEQML010074140.1:0-14550 GCA_016904865.1 Pissodes strobi | reverse complement strand
CACATCGTTTATAAAAAGGTTAAACAACAATAAGGCAAGATGGATTTAGGGATTTAGAGAAGCTTTAGACTAAGGTGAGATATCTTCAAGGATTTTAAACTAGTTTTGATTAAAGTAAGACATATTCAAGGATTTTTACCAAGTTACGTCTAACGTAAGATATCTTCAGATAATTAGACCCAGGTTTCGATTAAAGTGAGACATCTTCAGCGATTTTAAATCGGTTTTAGCTAATATAAGATATTTTCAGGGACTTAGACAAAGTTTCGATTAATACTGATTATCTTCGAGGATTTAGACTTCATTTCACATAAAATGTGACACATCTTCATAAATTTAGAATAAGTTTCAGTTTATGTAAGACATTTTCGGGGAATAAGATCAAGTTTCGGCAAATACTGATCACCTTCATGAATTTTAAACTGATTTTGACTAATGTAACACATATTCAGAATTAACACAGGATAATGTGAGTCATCTACAGGGATTTGAACTGGTTTTAGCTAATGTAAAACAGCTTCAGCTTCGGCCAATACTGATCATCTTCAGGGATTTAGATAAAGTTTCAACTAATTATCATCATCTTTAGGACTTACACCAAGTTTCGGTTATTGCTGCTTATACCTTCAAGGATTTTGAACTGCTTTGACCGATGTATGACTTCGTCATGGATTTAGATCAGTTTTCCACGAAAGTGAGACATCTTCAGGGATTTTTAACTGGTTTTGGCTAATGTAAGACATATTCAGGTAATTAACTAGACCAAGCTTCGGCCAATAATGATCATCTTCAAGAATTTAAACCAGGTTTCAACTAATTCTCATCATCTTTAAGATTTAGACTAAGTTTCGCTTATTGCTAATAATCTTCAAGGATTTTGAACTGCTTTGCCCAACGCATACATAAATCAGGTTTCCACGATAGTGAGACATCTTCAGGAATTTTGAACTGGATTTAGCTAATGTAAGACATCTTCATTATAATTAATTAGATCAAGCTTCGACCAATACTGATCATCTTCAGGGATTTAGATCAGATTTCGCCTTCAGGGATTTATACCAAGTTTCATTTAATGTAAGACATCTTCATGGAATTAGACCAAATTACAACGAATGCTGATCATCTTCAAATATGTTTAACTGGTTTTGGCTAATATGAGACATCTTCAAAATTTTGACCAAATTTCTGCTACTGCAGGTCATCTTCAGGAATTTAGTCAAGATTTCGACAGTGAGACATCTTCAAGGATGTATACTACCTTATGTCTAAGGGAATTAGACCAGGTTTCGATTAATACTGATTAGGTATCTTCAGGAGTTTAGACTTCTTTTCGTATAAAATCAGACATCTTCAAGGAATTAGAAAAGGTTTCGTCTAATGTGACAAATCTTCAGGGATTTAGAGCAACTTAAAGTTAATGTAAGACATCTTCAGGGAATAAGACCAAATTTCGGCTAATACTGATCATCTTCAGGGATTTTGAACTGATTTTGGATAATGTAACATATTCAGGATTTATACAGGATAATGTGAGTCATCTTCAGGGCTTTAAACTGGTTTTGGGTAATGCAAAACATCTTCAGGAAACTAGACCAGGTTTACTACTAATTAATACTAATCATCTTCAACGATTCTGACCAATTTATAACATATATTTATGGTGATTTAAAAAGAAATCAAATATGTTCCGGTTTTCTCAGAAAGCCGTTCTTATACAGGTAAAGAACCGTCCTGAGGACTGAACAATTGCGTCAGTAATTGTGCGCTATTATGTCCTTTGACTTATTCTAATTCCAGTGATAATATTGCCGTACTATAAGTAAATTCAGACAGGGGCTGCCTTCTTGCTAATAGACGAAGTAAAGTTATACCTGCCTGCAGTAAATAACACCATTTATTTACTTTTACGTATTGATTCTAATCTAAACGCTAAGTTTCACAAACAATCGCCTCATATAAGCACAAAAAAAAACTAGGAGCAAACGAAACATAATGTGGTCAAACCAAATGAAAAGAGAAACCAAGCTGCTACATTAGATTGTGACAGACCTGTTCCAGAAGTCTCAGTTTCCTACGATGCGTGTTTTCTTCTAGCCGATCGACGTACTCCCTCAACTCTTCGATCTCTTCCTTGACTTGTTGTACCGTGTCAAGTTCGTGCTTGATCGCCACCATGTCCCGTTTAACTTCGGATACCTCGGACTGACACGACTCCACCGACTTGGTGAGTTCTTGGAGTTGGTTCCGGATCTCGTTGAGGGCGAAAGTCGTTTCATATTGACGATCGCCGCGTTGGAGCTCGTCCAACTTGTTGCTCAAGTTCATACTCATCACGGTTACCTGCTTCTGCAAACTTCCGTCGGGAAAGGGAAGGAGATATATTAGAAATATTAACATATCGCTGTCGAAAGTGAATAAACGATATAACTTGCACTTAAATTTAGGTACCTAGTCCAAAGAAATTGTTTTCTTAAAACTATCAAGGTCGCATTGATCAACTGAAGCTACGATGTTTGTTACTACAATAATATAATCAATAAATTATGCTTATTCTTATGCTAACCCATCAATACTAATCGGGCCGGACCATTACCGCCTACAAAAAGGCCTACTGGCTAATATTAAAATTGCAGTGACGTCATAACATGTGGTCAATGCTTTTGCCATAAGAATACCACTGAATGGGAGCCCATTTTATCGCACGTGCTTCCGTATTTAACGTTGATTGTCACGCTGGACGACTAGAATTCAGAGTCCCAACTCACCGTCTTCGATATATTGTGTATCGAAACGTTTAGTTCGAGAATTTGACGATAAAGGCTGCCGTTATTTGTTATTTTCTTGCATTTTTTTGAAATCGGAACTATTTATTTGCTTTTAAGTGCGTGAAACTTATACCTAATATTTGGTTCTATATTTAGGTATACAATTTATACTGCTAAGCGTATTTTTAAATACGTAAAACCATATATTTCGAACTTAAAGACCTGTTTCTTTTCTGCAATACCCACTCGTTGTTACAGCATATTTTTATACGTTTTTGTTCGTGTTTCATTGTATGTTTCTCTCGGTTTCGGCTAGTTTTTGGTAAGTGATATTTAGTGTATTATGTCTCAAAAAGGCTGTAAGCGAAACTATAAAAATGGGCCAAAAGTTCATGTTTTCGGCTTTCCACAGGGCGTAAGTTTAAGTTTAAGTCATACTCTTCATGCATGGCCCCCGGCAAAGGTGGAGGGAGGGGAGGGGGGGTGGCAGTTGCCCGTCCTTGGAATACTAAAATAACGCTAAGCATAAAAGTACATTTCAAATTCATTAAAATTTTGAAAAAAATACCTACACGTTATGTTTGTTTTGAATAAAAAAGGAAACTGGAGACTTTTAATAAACAATATATACCCAATTTAACCCAAAAAATTTGCATAAAGCTTTTTCATGTTTTATCAAAAATAAACTACTTTTACTACTTTATTCAAGTCATATTTCCAACTAACCCAAACTTGACAGCTCGGTATTTTTTCTTATTTTCATTTTGAACTGACAATTTTCATACAAATCAAAAATGTCAAATGACATAGCATAAAATAAGATCAAAAATTCTATAAGATGAGTATTGTCGTTTGGCAGGGTTTTGACAGGTGTCAAAATGATTGACATTTTTCGATTTACTCTGGTGGATTTAGTAGAAATCGATATCTCGATCATCAAGATCTGTCATAGGATATTAGATTCCAATTTTTGACAGCTATCACCGGCTCACCTGTCATTTATGCAAGGTTGTGCCCATGGCAAAAAATTATTCTTAGAACATCCTTAATAGCATACCTGAATTTCATCCAAATATCATGGGTATATTGCGGGGTCCATTGGATGGAGAAAACACCACACTACCAAATTTGACATCACTATTATCTATTCATCATCATCATCATCAGCCTATACTGTCCACACATTCTTTCCGGTCCTGTGCCATCAGCATCCAGTTTCCAGCGAGTCTCCTTATGTCGTCACACCATCGGGCTGGTGGGTGTCCTCTGTTTCTGTAGGCTTCCACTCTTGGTCTCCATTGTAATATTTTTTTTGTCCATCGACCATCGGTTACTCTGGCCACATGACCGGCCCAGTTCCACTTCATACGCAGAATGGTCTTGACAGCATCTCTTACTCCTGTGTTGTGTCTGATGGTTCTATTTGGGATTCTATCTCGGAGGGTTATTCCCAGCATTGATCTCTTCATCTTACGTTGCATGACTTGTATTTTCTGAATGTTGTTCTTGGTCATTGTTAATGTCTCTGAGCCGTATGTTAAAACCGGGAGAACGCATTGGTTAAATACCTTCTTTTTTAAACACCTTGGAAGACTGGATCGGAAAACTGTTCTTAATTTTCCATAAGCTGCCCAGGTTAAACCTATTCTACGCTTTATTTCGTGTGTTTGATTGTCTCTTCCAATACTTATCTCGTGTCCCAGGTATTTGTATAGGCCTACTTGTTCTATGTTATTGTTGTTAATTTTGATGGAATCACTCAAGATGAGATTAGTCATATACTGGGTTTTTGAAATATTTATTTCTAGCCCTACCCTTTCTGCCGCCTCACAAAGGTTTTGCATCATAGTCTGTGCTTCTGGCATGTTGTCTGTTATTAAGACGATGTCATCGGCGAAGCATAGTCTAGTTTCTCTCCGTCAATGTTATTTCCTATGTTGTCCCAGTTTATTTTGTTTAACATGCTCTGTAACAAGGTGACGAACAGTTTAGGGGAGAGCGCATCGCCCTGCCTCAGTCCTCTCACGATTTTAAATTTATTTGTGTATTGTTCGTTGGCTAATTTTACATTTGCTGTTGCTGTCCAGTATATATAATATTCGCCCAGCCGTTGTTGGCCCTCGAAACGCATGCAATTGCATGCGTTTCGAGGGTCAACAACGGCTGGGCGAACTATATCTAATAGCTGTAGAGTATCGATGGTCTATACGGCATTCGATAAGTGCTTCTAATAGTTTCTGTTGGTCTATTGTGTCGAATGCCTTTTTAAAATCTACGAAAATCAGCATAAGCGGCTTATTGCATTCTATGCAATTTTCGATAAGAGCTTTTATTGTGAGAAGGGTCGTTTGTTCCATATTTTGTTCTAAATCCTGCTCGTTCTTTTGAAAGGAAAAAGTCGAGTTTGTTTGTTAAACGTGCGGTTAAAATCTTCGTGTACAATTTGTAGATGTGACTTAATAGGCTGATCGGTCTATAATTTTCAAGATCTGTATTATCTCCTTTTTTATGTAAGATAATAATTTGTGCATTTTCCCACTGAGATGGTGTTATCCCTTCGAGTAGACATTTGTTGAATAGGATCTTCAGGGCTTTAATAATGTTTTGTCCACCATTTTTTATGCTTTCTATTACTAGACCGTCTTCGCCTGGTGCTTTATTATTTTTCATGCTCTTTAGAGCTGCCATGATTTCTGCTTCATCTATTTCAGGAATGTCTTCCGATCCTTGGTTTAGCACTTTAGGGATATTGGTGTTTAACTCCTTGTTTGGTGTTGAGTATAGTTGTTTGTCAAAAGTTTCGATAGTTGTTATTATGTCTCTTTTATTCGTCATTATGTCCCCATTTTTGTTTTTGATTTTATGTATGTCCTTCTTCCACATCACGTTTTTCTTTCTTAGAACTTTCAGGCTTCTGTTTTCTTCGATTGTGTTTTCAATGGTTTCTGCGTTTTTTTCCCTTTTATGTTTCCTCATTTCCTTAGTAATTTCTTTGTTGATATTTCTTTACTCTCCAGTAGTTTTATCTGTCATTTCTCTTCTCTGTTTCATTAGTGTCTTTGTTCTTTGATTTCGTTTTTGCTCCTTGTTTTGACTTTGGCAGTTATTTCCAATTGCTGCATTCACACTCGCTGTAATATGTTCGTATATTTTGTGCACTGTCATGTGATCAGTTGTTCTTCGTACTCATTTATGTTTTTGGGAGTGTTCCATTTCTTGTAATTTTTATTTAAGATCATGTTGGTTCTTTTCTTCCTTATATTTATTTTCAGTCTTGCTTTTACGATTCGATGATCGCTTCCTGTCGAGAATCTATTTAGTACATCTACGTCACTGACAATATCCCTCCTGTTGCTGCATACGATATACCTATGGCATTTTTAGTTTTACCATCTGGGCTTATCCATGTCCATTTTTTGTTGTTATTCTTTTCAAAGAAGGTGTTCAACGCATAAAGATTATTATGATGTAGAAATTCTATTAATGCAGTTCCTCTTTCGTTTCTTTCTCCTAAACCATGTTGTCCTATGGCTGTTTCGGCTTCATCCATTTTACTTCCAATTTTGGCATTGAAGTCACCAATTAATAAAGTGAAGCGTGTTTTTCCTTCCTGTAGGGCAGTGGATATATCTTCGTAATAGTTTTCAACTTCTTTCTGAGTAGGGGCGTAGGTCTGGATTATTTGTATTGAATATTTTGTATTTAGCTGAAGAATTATATATATATGACTCGTGAGCTTATTTTTTTGACGTCTACGATTTGTTTGACGTATTTTTTGTGAACTAAAAATCCAACTCCTCTTATAGGTTTTTCTTCTCCTACGTAAAAGAGAACCGGGAGTTTAGGGTGAGTTGATTTTCACCTATTCGTCGAACTTCACTTAGCTCTATTACGTCCCATTTAATGTTTTTAAGTTCTTCTTCTAGGTCTATCAATTTATCATCTGTTGATAATGTTCTCGCGTTGTATGTTGCTATATATAGCGGTTGTTTTATATGATGGTTTGTTTTGGCACTTTTAGCCTCCCTCAGAATCCTCGAGGCAGACCTTTTCCAAGCTGTGGGATTTGTCATTTACTGAGCTACCCACTTGAGGTATGTCTCCGGTCTTTTTAAAATTCACCATGTTTGAGAGGTTTTTAGCCTTAATCTTCCTCGCTGGCTAAAGACGTGTTGGAAGATGGTGTAGGATGGTGTGTTAGGGAAATTTATAGGTTCAGATAGGATACTGGATAGGACAATGGATTTCCCCGTATGGTCTTGGGAGATAATCCAAGGTTTGCGTAGGCAGGGTCGCATCCCTGAAGTAGGTCTATCTTCCAGCGGAATCGTGTAGGACTAGGAGTACCTATCCGCTGACACCTTTATACCTATAATGACTTTGATAAATCGGATATTCAAAGATTTTTGCTTTGAAATTTATTTTCCTTCAAAAAAAATCAAATAAGGCGCTGGGCTAAGGGCTGAGTTTAAAAGAAATTGCATTAAACGTACGCCTGTAAATTAATAACTTATGCCTAGATTTGATGACGTCACGCGTAATCCGTCAGGCCTTTCTGTATGAGGTATTGATCGAACCACGGCACAAAGAGAGTGCCGTGGATCGAACATATAACTGAAAACTGAATCCCACTAGCGACACAAGCAACAGGGTTGCCAGATTAGGCAATTTTCCCACAAAATTAGGGGATTTTTTTCTCTTTGGTGAAATTTTTTTCTGAGGAGAAATATTTACCTGGGGCATAACAGGGAATTTTAGGTCTGACTCTATCGGCTCAAATCTCACCTCGTAAAACTCAAAATAAGCTATAAGTACAAAAATACAGGTATTATTCTCACCATAAAATGTAAAAAAATACATTTATGTCCGAGCTGCGCCGACGTCATCTATTTCTGCTGCATAAAAATATTTAATGAAAGTGAAAACTTCTTTGGGCGCGTTTAGCACATTTTTTTTTCTGAGCCTATTGAATCAAATTGCACCTTGGTTGGCTCTTTAACACTCATTCAGTCAGAAACAAGGCATTTAAAGTTTTACTTGGATCACCCTGTACATCTTGTCAGTTTATAATATACTAATTTGAATAAACATTTACCTATCTAATTGCAAAATTATAAACATAATAACCCACTCTTAAATATGCATTATGTCGATCCGTATCGTTTTCGCTAACGGCTTTCTTTCGAGTGATATGGTGGCTTAGAGGTAGGATGATCGTCTAGTGTGTGAGAGATGTCAGGTTCGATGCGCGCCGCTTTCCTCTGAGAAACCTTTTGTTAATTTGTTTACTTTTCATTATTGCTTTTTGAAGTTTTCACACCTGTCGTGCGGTCTTATGCACACAACGCGTCTTTTTTATCTTGTTTTTACTATTGGTTATAAGATCTCTCTTTCAATTGAAAATAAAATTTTTCCTATGCAAAGTAACTCTTATTTGCATTTAGTTCTAGAGAAGAGTCTAGAGACAGCCCGGATATTTTGGCTGGCGAGCATCTTGTTTACAATTTAAAAGATTTGTTTGAATGTCTTTACGATCCAGTCAGTTGTTTCCAACGGGTCTAGTGGTTAGATGCCTGTGCTTGTAATAGGTTGCTCCGGGTTCGATTCCCGTCAGGTGGCAAGACTTTTTTTAAGGCTATGTTTGTAAAAAGTATTTTTTTCTTCATTTTGGGTTAGTTTTGTTCGGTTGCGCCCCCGGAGCGAGCGAAACGAGCGGAGAGTCATGCGTGAAGTGAAATATTATAAAACTTCTGACTACAGGATTAAAAAAAAACTATTTTATCAAGATATTTAAAACAATTAATGCAAAAATTGTAAATTTACTGCCTCAATTTGTTTTACAAAAATGCTTCGACCGGCCAACATAAATTTTCAAATTGCGCGCCTAGTCACAAGGAGCAAAGCTGTCAAGATACTCGCCAACCAAAATATCCGGGCTGTCCCTAGACGCGAGTATTTTCTAGGTTCTTGGGTATTTATTTGTAAAAGAGCTAGCTTACTTTGAGTCATTTTGAAATAATGTGGAAAATATTTCAGTCACGAAAATTTAATTAAAGTCCAGAAATGAAAAATTATAATTTACACTGAAAAAATAGATAGTTGCCCTCGACTCAAAGTAGTCAACGCTTTTGATCAAAAATTACTACCATCCAGAGAAAATATCTCTGTACAAGAAAATATTTCTTGGTGCAAGAAAAAAGATACTGGTCTAGGAAAGTTGACGCTCTTGAATTTTATCTAAATTTCTCTTGGTTGAGTGTTTCTTCTAACAAATGCAGTTTATCTTATTTCAAAAGCTATAAGAATTACATTATTTAGGCAATTCAGGCAAGAGATATATCTCTTCAAACTCCTACTCCAAGCCGTTATCCCAAATGCATTTAACGATCAAAAAACAATCGGCAAGAAAACGTGGAGGGGATGCACAGTGAAAACGTCATTCTCGATTAAGTTGCAATCGCATCAGTGCGAGTGCCATTGTATATGTTGTAATCTACAGGTTGAATTTGGCGGCCAGGCTTTGTGAATTTGTTTTAAAATTAAATGATGGATATTAAAACACTCCTAAACAAATGGAAACTGGATCATTTATACGCAATATTTGAAGGCAAGTACATCCTAATATTTTTTATGTTGTGTGTGTGCTTAGATTTGCCGGTATAGTATGGAAAATATTATTTACTAATCTGTATTTTAGGAGATAAGGTATACATAAAACTAGTAGTTTTCGCCATACAGCTTAAGCTTTTGCCTAGATTTAAGGTCAAAATTTGGAAGTTCTGGCGATAAAAAATTAAACATATCCTGTATAAGCTCTTCCTAATGGCGTAATGGGCATACTCATCCCGTAACTAATACTATTCGGTCTTGAGCCAAGATAATTTCACTTGGTTCAATACCCTAAGATCTAGGCACAAAAGCATTGGGTCTTGAGCCAAGATAATTTTACTTGGCTCAATACCCCTAGGTCTAAACACAAAGTAGAACATTTTGGATCAAAACTATTAGTTTTTGTATTAATACCTTTACTCTTCAGCAAAAGAAAAACGGGGTTGAGACAAGAGCGTTTACCATTTAGGTACATCAAGACCAGTTTTTAACAAGAACATTACGGTTTGGTGGTATATTTTCATGACAACATAACAATTACGTAAATGAAGTCAATTTAACAAAATAACATTAAAAATATTATTATTAAATTATAATTAACTGCTCGATTAAATACAACAAATTATTTAAGAAGTGTAGATCCGCACAAAAGGGAAGGAAGGGGAGATTTAACGAGTCCTGTTTGCCCGAATTTTATTTTTTTCATGAATCTAGGAATTTTGGTTGAATGTTAAAGTTTTTCCTTCTGATGTAATGAAGATTTGAACTAATAAAAAGTAATGGGATGAAGATGGTAAATTGGGAGATATCGAATGATTCGTTTAAAATTTTTACAAGCCAAATTAATCCAAATTTAATATATACGCGGCATATATGCCTGATTCAATTTGCAGGCAATATTTTTAAAATAATTTTGCGTAATAAGTAATAAAATATAACAATGTTCAAAAATAAAAGACAGCAGCGTCTAGAAAATAACAAAATATATTATTTTTTAGACCAAATAATTGATGAAATGTTAATTCTTCAAGAATTAAATGAGGAACAAATACATTTCGTGACTCTTAACATTGGGGACCAAATGATACTTAGGAGAGCTATTTCCATCAGCAACCTGACGTCATCAGATCAAGTAAGGATTTTAAATTAAATGCTATATATTTAATACATCATGTTTATTAATAATGTTTATTACTGTTGAACTTTAAATGTTAAAAAATATATTATTTTCTAACCATATTTATTACTGCTTTTCAATTCAATTCCTTTCAGAATGTCCATAACCCTTTTTTCTGCCAAAAGAACATAAGTGCATATTTTTTTTCTTTTCGAAGGACTAGCACTATTCTGTAATTGCGTATGGGAAAAAATGGGGTTTAAATTATCCGCTTAATACCTCATTGCCCAAATGCAGATGCAGAGTATTATAATGTTCCGTTTTTGGCAGCCAATAGTCCTATGTGGAGATCAAAAGCTTTTGGTTTAAGAAAACTGCATTCGGCAGTCAAGATCAAATACTCTTGGATCAAGAGAATGCTACTCTATAGGCGAGACCTAAAGTTGTTGGATCAAGAGATCCAAGCTTCATATCAAAATTAGAAGTATTTGAGCCAAGAGAAACTTTCCTTGATTTAAAACCTCTGATCCTTTATCTAAAATAACACGGGTGTAGCTCAAAAGAAAAATTTCTTCTAACAAGACATTTTGGTTCTTGTGCTAATTACACCTTTGCTATCGGTCTTGATCTAAGCCTTTATTGACTTTGACCAAATAGAATAAGCGTTTTTCTGGAGTAATTTTATATAATGTATGGCAAGAGAATTATGGTTTTATATCAAGAGAGGTCGCTCTTGGACCAATTCAAAAGCGCGAAGCATTTGGTTGAAAGTCATACGCATTTATGACAAAAGATCCTTTTTTCAGTGTAGGCACGAAAAGAAAAAGTGCACTTTTGGGGATTTTTTTTTCGAAAGTCATATCGTAGTGGAATTTTCAAATTTTGACTGGAGAAATCGAACCGAACGATCTGGCAACCCTAACACACAACGACTTTGACACTTAAAGCTAGCCCTAGCTGGCACCTAATGAGCCCAATGCCCAATGTATTATTTCACTTCACGCATGACCCTCCTCTCGCTTCGCTCGCTATGGGGGCTTAACGAACAGGAACTAACCAAAACTAACCCAAGGCATGCCCAAAATGAAGAAAAAATACTTTTTACAAACATAACCTTAATGTTTTTTTTTTAAATCGACAGCAATTGAACCTCGGGCCGCCGCGCCGTATCACAGGCCCAGCCAAAAACATTTAATGTTAAATGTCTTTGGGCCCAGCATCTAACCACTGAATCACCAGAGCACTTCTAGATCCGCAAAGACATCGGTAAACTGAAGGCTCATTAGGTGCCATGGTAGGTCTAGCTCTAAATACTTTGGTTTTCTTATGACCACAATAAATTAATAGTGACGACGAAAATAAATCAAGTAGCGATAGTGAATAGTTTTGAATAAGGACCATCTTTAGTTTAAGTTGGCTTTTTCCAGATAAATTGTGAGCCGTATATTTTTACTGCTTAGAGATTTATTACTAGATTTCTTAACAGAGTAGGTACCTAATTTCCAAGATATCGAATTTTAATTTTATCTTCCGAAATACGATTGAGGCACATGAGTAGATATGCAATGGTTCTCCGGTAGCAATTTCCCCCACTTTCCCATGTGATGGATATATTATCTTAAAATCGTTATGATTACGACCTCTAGCGGTAGATCTTAAAAATAATTTCAAGCACTTTCTCACGGTTACTTTTGCCATAAATAATTGTGTTCGACAAATTAATAGTTCCTGATATATGGCAGATTATGTTAGTAGTGGCTGAAAATGTAGCGGTAATTGTACCAACTTTTAAGTGCATACCTTTGGAACTACTCTCGTAAAAGAAAGTAAGACGAGCAGATCGTAAAGAAGTGAATTTTATTTTACTTGTTCCGGTATTAAGGCTTTTCAAATAGTTGGTATATTCTAAAATAGAGTTACCTTGTACACGAAATATTTACGGGTGCTATGTGAAAATTCACCATAAATATAACCGTTTATTTTGTGCTACATATGAAAAAAATATGAGGATAAAAATTTACAATAATTTGTCTACATGCATGGTGCTTGCTACAACAATATGATCGATAACACGGAAGTGAAAGCAAATTAAGATAGACATGCAAGACAACAAGCGTAGCTGAGAGCTCTAATAGCGTAAACAGCGTAAAGCAACCGCAGACGTGCAATGGATTGACAGTATCTGTCACTAAACGTGGCAACCAGGGCGACGACGCTCCCCAAAGTGGCGACCATAAAAGGGCAATTTGGCAACGCGACAATCCGTCGCACGTCTACGAAGTGCTTTATAAAGCTAGCCAGTACCTGGGAGGCGGTAAGGATACCATTGCTGTGTTCCTAAACTATCGTGGATCCTTATAGAGACTCCGAAAGTCACTTTTGACGCTCCAAAATTTTATAGTCGGCACTTTGATCTTCGATTTCCTGGACCTTGACGGCACTGTTTGACTGTCTCCCACCTATAGTTTGGAAACACAGCCCGTTAGTTATCCGATTGTATGCCCACTTATATACGTCACGACTAGACACACAGTTCCTTATATTCGTAATTTATCATTGGTCAGATTTACTGAGAGGGGAAGAGGGGGGCGACCCCTCGCAGTCAGGGCCGATCCTGATTTTTTTTTGCTACGCTTTAAATTCATATATTTCTGGCAAAATAAATTGAATTATAAGAGGTTTACTACCTGTACTTTAATGAGATTCATAAGATACAAATTTAATAACCAATCAAAATGCGACACTACAGTAATATTCGATCAATGTCAAAGATTGCCATAACTATGACATCTAAAATTCGTCCATTTTGAAGGGTTATTGTTACTTAGTCAAATCTGAAAGTTAAAGCACTTATATTCCATTATTATGGCTGATCTTAGAAAAATTGCGTATTTATAGATATTAAGACACGGCTCGAGTCGTAACTTTCAGACTCGTGTCTTAATGGCTATCATTAAATACTCATTGCATAATATATTATTTTCTGTTCGTATACTTTAATTGATTTATGAGAGGTTTACTGCCTGTATTTTAATGAGATTCATTAAGATACAAATTTAATAACCAATCAAAATGCGACATTACAGTAATATTCGATCAATATCAAAGATTGCCATAACTGTGACATCTCAAATTCGTCCATTTTGAAGGGTTATTGTAACTTAGTAAATTCTGAAAGCTCGACTTATTTTCAATTATTATGGCTGATCTTAGAAAAATTGCATATTTATAGATATTAAGACACGGCTTGAGTTGTAATTTTAAGACTCGTGTCTTAATGGATATCATTAAATACTCATTGCCAAATATATTATTTTCTGTTCGTATACTTTAATTGATTTATGAGAGATTTACTACCTGTACTTTAATGAGATTCATTAAGATACAAATTTAATAACCAATCTAAATGCGACATTACATTAATATTCGATGAATATCAAAGATTGGCATGACTATGACGTTCATCATTTTTGACGGTTTATTATTACTTAATAAATTTTGAAAGCTAAAATTTGTATTTTCCGTTATTATGGCTGGTCTTAGAAAAATTCTATATTTATGACTATTAAGACACGGCTCGAGTCGTAATTTTCATACTCGTGTCTTAATAGCTCTCATTAAATACTCATTGCGTAATATATTATTTTCTGTTCATATACTTTAATTGATTAATACGAGATTTACTACCTGTAATGAAATTCATTAAGATACAGATTTAATAGCCAATCAAAATGCATCCAGGCAATATTCGACTAAAATTAAAGCTTGCCATGACTATGACATTTAAAATTCACCATTTTGAGGGCTTATTATTACTTAATACGTTTTGAAAGCTGAAATATGTATTTTCCATTATTATGACTGGTCTTAGAAAAATTGCGTATTTATGGCTATTAAGACACGGCTCGAGTCGTAATTTTCACACTCGTGTCTTAACAGCTGTCATTAAATACTCAGTGCATAATATGTTATTTCCTGCTTCTCTACTTTAAATGATTTATAAAAGATTTAGTACCCGTACCTTAATGAGACTCATTAAGATACAGATTTAGTAACCAA
>JAEQML010074139.1:0-14550 GCA_016904865.1 Pissodes strobi | reverse complement strand
CAAAGTTAAAAGCATGAAATCCAGAATGATGCCCAATAATTTAACATGAGTGGTGCTCTCTATTTTTTGATATACCCAGAGAAATAGAACTGAATACACCACTTTTTGACACACACAATATATTGCGAAAGTGTGAGTTGCAGGTCGTCATTCACATGCCCATGCCATAGAAGATGCCAAGGAAAGATAGCGCTTTGGTGACCTCAAATGTCACGTTATTGAAATACACAAAAGATCCTCGCCTCTTTGGTTAAAAAATTAGTATGCGGATAAGTTTAAAACTCATAAAACTACATGAAAATTTTACAACTTTTGCCAAAATATATAAGCAGGGTCATTCCAAAGTGCGTCAAACAGGATTAGATGTTGAAAAGCTAGTTCGTAGGTACTTTCAAAAGAAATGTCAATAAAATTTAGAATGGCTGAATTTTTTTTCAGCTGATTGTCGAATAATAGGAGTTTCTCTGAATACAATAAACGCTAAGGATTATATAATGGAAATTAAATCCACAAATTTTGAAACGATAAAAAACTATGTTGATAAATCTATTCTTCTTTAGGGTAAATAGACTTCGATTTTGGATACTTGATATTTAAAGCAAATCATTTCAACTTAAAGCATCAGCTCTGAAGGTGTCCGATGTAAAGTTTTAGTTTTTTTGTGAGATAAATGTTCCTCTTCCTAATGTTCTTCCTTTGGCGCCAATTTTTTTCACTTCATTAATCCAACTCAAGAAACGTATAAATCATATCAAATGGCTCGGATGTTGTTGTAGCATCAATACAGCTATTTACTATTGGAAGAAAGTGAAATAAATATATTAAACGCATTGATGTAAGCAGTTTTATGGCCATTAATTTAAACTTTCTTTTGAAACGCCGTTTTACGTCGACTAATCTTTCTAACCCGCATAGATCAGACGTGAGACATATTTCATTATTCATTTGGTTGTCATGGCGACTCTTTTTGGTGGTGTTAGCCTAATTAAGTTCTTTTTTTTTTTAAATGCATCATGAAGTTTTAGAATATATTGGTTGCTGCTCGATCAGATTGACGACAGTCGCGTCGCATATGGGGGGGAAACATTAGACATTTAAAAATATTTTTCATTAATTTTAAATGCAGTTTCCATGTCCATTTCAAGCGGAAAATAAAATAATCTTTAGGCCTCTACCTGATAGTAAATCTGTTTTAAACAGTAGTAAAGAATAACGAAATGTATATACTTAAAATCTAACAAACTAAAACCCATACATTTTTCCATTACAAGTTAAAAGAGAAAAATACATTTAGAGATAGCCGCAGCACGGCACCTAATGTGGCGAATAAAACGTTCAGTTTACCCATGTCTTTGCGGTGCAATGAGGGGTCTGGAAGTCTGGTGGTTCAGTGGTTAGATGCTAGGTCTGTGATACGGCGGCCCGGGGTTCCATTCCCGTCGGTTTTAATTTTTTTTTCACTGGTAGATTTATGTGGTTGGTATTCACTTTACCCTGCATTAGTACTTAACATACCTATTCTGAGCTCAGAATTTATATCTTAAAATTGAAAACATTAACTATTTCATACTTCGAAATATGGGAGCGTACCCAACCAGTATCGTCGGATACAGCTCCGAAGTGTCCTCTCATTTTCGAATGTTCTCTTGATGGATGTCTAGGATATCTTTTGGTGACTAACGTAACCTTCCCTTCCGAGCGATGAACATGTAGGTAGAAAAGAGACAATTTTTCGAAGTCGAGATATTATCGTTGTACTTGTGACCAACAGGTCTAGCATTCTTATTAATTTATCATGAGATAAATTGCCCAGCACTCTGCCACTGGTATTTTCTTATATTATCGGCAATATCGTCTCGTAAAAATATTTTATGTAAAGTGAGGTTACTGTTTTCAAAAGGTATGTTATGTTATAACTCTGGTTCTATATTAGATAGTTTATAAAATTATTTATAATTTGACTAGGGTCCTTCCTCCACCCAAGAGTTTCTCCAGGTAGTAGCCGTATGAGTTAGGGATTAGCCACCAACCACTGCCAGTGACTTCCACTTCCGTACAACCATATGAAAATTACATAAAAGTAGGCCCTTTAATTACTTATTTTACCTACCATATCTTACCTTGTCTTTTGTATTACGTACATTTACCTAAATGTAGCGTCCTTAGTGTAGGTCATATAATTACTTACTTTATTTTTATGGAACTTACCGTTAAATGACTTTTTATCGCTTAATATTTTATCGTATCTATTACCGTTTCTTATCGCTATTTGATTAATTAATACCGACTCTCTGCAGTACTGTATATGATATTATCTTGATTAGCAAATGTGCTAATATTATTGTAATTATCTGATTTATTTTTTTTTGTATTACGTATACTTACCTAAATGCTACGCACTTACAGTAATTTGCTATAAGACTTATGGCAGTAGGCCGCCTTAAATAACTACCGCTTTAGGGTTTTGTCCATAAGTAGGTTAATGAATTGAGCTCACTTCGATTTCCCCTGTAAATCTTCATTAACTATATATTTTCTTCACACTTCAGAAGTCAATTTGTTTGATTTAATATTTATTTTTTAACTGCTTATTTGTCCACTGATATTATCGCTGTCTCGGGATTAATTTGTAATTATTTTTATTTAGAGGATTAATTTTTTATTTAAGGTGTTTTATTTAAGGAGTTCTGTGATTATCTGTTACTTAGTCAGTGGTCGGGATAAACAAGTGCTTTTATTATTGTTTAATACCATAAAGACGGGTGTGGTATCTTAATTAACCACTTTTAATGGACAGTATAGCATAGGGTCGTGAGATAAATTGAAACATGTATTCGGTATTGATATAATTTAATAATGCAGGTGTAAATTGCATTTAAATGTGATAGATATAAATGAACAGTGTTTTCTATGTTAAATAGAAATTATATATACAGTTCTTAGAATAGTTGCAGGCATTCGTCTTCGTCCATTCAAGCATAAAACTGATATTAAAAAAGGTTTTTTAAAATTAGAAATGTCTACTGAAGAGTCTTGATTGTTTGATTTAAAAATGAGTTTTTATCTTTCTTATTTTAATACTTCGTTCTCCAACTTAGCAACTTTCACACAGCATATTTTTTCACTTTGACTGCTTTACCTGGCTTGCTTTACAGGAATTCGACCAGGAATGTCAGTCCGCCTTCCGTCATTTTATGTTCCAATTTCCAAAGGGGATGCTATCGTTTCTGACTTCGAAGAATTGCTTTAAAAAAGCCCAAAAGGAGGTCTTTGTCCAACCTTGGACAAACATAACTGAGGTGCACGAAATATTCTCTAATATTTGTGCATACAAGAGAAATTGCCCAAAAAGGAATTTGCCCTTTTGGCGCGAAGAGGCACTTGCTGGAGCGCAGTGAGGATACCGATCCAGCAACGTGGAGCACTGAAATCTAATTTGTCTTCGAGCTGGTCGCCTCCTGGCGCCAGACCAAATAAAAAGTGGGGGGTTGGCGCTTTCCCGAATTCATTTGAGATTAAAAGGGTAGAAACTTTTTTTGCTTTCTTTATTTGACAGACTGATTGTTCACAATGCTGACGGAGACAAAAATACATTAAATTGAAAACGATTACAAACGTTTTCCTTTACGAGTGAAGAGTTGCTGAATTGTAAATTATTATACTGGCAGCACTGTTGTACAGGTTCGCATTAAGGGATTGTCCGTCTAGGATTGGACTAAGGGGTTTCGAAGAACTGGCATATGCTAATTTAAATGCACAAATTGGGTTGTACCCGGGGTGAAATAAATCTACTGTGAGTTTAATTATGGCTCATTCATTCTACATACATACAGGGTGTTATCACCAAACTATACGGTGAAAAACGATAGTTTCTACACGTGTTGGGGTGTTTCCCCAACAGTCAGAACTTTACAAATTCAGATTTTAATTAGGAATATTTATTTAAGTGATACCTATTTTCAAGGACCTTATTATTTTAAGTGCGATGCTATAATTATCAATTAGGGTTGAAACCTAATAAATTTTCCATTGTAGACGTTATGTCTGAGAATAGGTATATTTAATATTTAAATAAATAATTTAGTTATTAGGATCTTTGATGTTCATTTTGGTATGCTTGTGGGTCAAGTTGAGTTTATGCAACTTCTTTTCAGGTTTCTCAGTATTCTTAGATAAGGTATTTATCTAAATTTTACCTCATTTCAATGCTTAAAAATCATTGATATATTCGTATTAGAAAATTTAGTGGCTCCTTCGCCCAACTGTCTAATCTACGATCCACACTTATAAATATTGACACCGCTGAGTGAACTAGGCATATATTATGTTACATAAAGTAAAACTTGAATGCAGAGCTTTAACTCACTCTGCATACCGTTATATAAGATTTCTTAAAAATGAATATCTAAGTTGAAAGAAAAACACATTTGCATGTCTTTGTATGATAAAAGAATTATATCTGATTTTTAGAATAGTGACCGGTTAGGGTTAGTTTGCGTTAACCCAAACTTGTCCAAAAATAATTCAATTCAATCTCCTATAATGACCGCGATATTCCTACAAGTTTCATAAGATCATATTATCGATATTTATGTTTCATTCAGTATTACTAGTTATTTTGGTTGTGCGGTTCACTTTAGGTTTAGGTCTTTTTTGACGCTGTATGTAGTTATTCTAGTATATCTTTCAATCCTTGAATATCTACTGCTTCGCACGGTATCATCGGCGAAGCGCAATAAATCTAGATAGGATTCGCCAAGGTAGATATTGTTAGAATATAGAGCCTTCCTGGTGTAAATCTATATTGATCTTAACTTTACCGGTTGCTTAGTTCTCATATTTTCCTACATTATCAGTTTTAGTAGATTTGAGTAGCGAGAATCAATTCCAGTTTCGTCCATTGTTTGCGAATGCTTTATGAAAACTTAGTGGAGTAGGCTATATTCAGTTCTTTTTTCGATTAATACTCTTATTGTCCGGAAGTCGTAGAGGTGGAATTTCTGCCGAAACAAGGGGGTTTCCACTGGTTGATAGGCATCGAATTTATTATTGATAACAATATTAGTCAGGACATTATATAAAAAATGAGACAAGCAGCTAATCGAACGGTAGTTTGTGTTCGTGGAGGATTGGTACTATAGTTTTTTGAATGACTTCTGCATTTTGCTACGTAGCGGAGTTTCTTTATTCTTTCAGACTTTTATTAAGAACTTGGTCCTTTCAAATAGCCTCTCCCATTTTCAAAATTTTCCAAGTAAATCTATCTATCCCTGAACTCTTATGATTGATTCCATTCCCTGATATGTTTAATATTCTTGACCTTGTACAGTGGAGATGTAAAGGCCAGTGTAAAGATATTTAATATATGAGACAATGTTTTTGTTGTCTGAAATTATGATACCTTGCTGATTTTAAATTTTAATAATTCTGTGTTTGCCAGAAAATAATTTCAACTATAAATCTCTCTCATATTTGCATCTCCTTCTAATGAATTTCCAATTATTTTCAAATATCATTCCCACTTTTCTGTCAATTCTTTTGTCCTTTGCGTCTGGTTATAGTTTGTAAAATTGTTTGTTTCCGACTCTAATACAGATTTTCTTGCTGGTTACAATATGGATATCATCAGTAATTTTTTCATTAAGTTAATTTTGAACTCTCTGGTATTCTTGATTTTTTTTGATTCAGTTGCTCAACGGTAGAGACTTTTTCTGATGGATTCCTTCATATATTTCAGCTGTAAGGCTAAGGTTGAAATGGAACCATGCTCAAGCTAGCCTGTGAGCACTATATACGTCGAATTGATTCAAGACTGAGACGTCTATGTAGATTTTCCTGTTAACTGCGAGCATATAATTGACTTCATTTGTTCTCGTTTCATCGTTACTTCTCCATGTTCATATATTCTGCATAAGTTTCTTGAAGAAGGTGTTGAGGCGGTATACGGTTTTCTTCGTCTAGATATTTCAGTAGCACATTATCTTGTTGATTTCCTATAGCCGAACTAATACAAACTTCCAATGTTTTTAATTCATTTTTATTTTTTTGACGGATTTTAGCGTTTTTTTATTGATAAGGAAAGCAACATCGCATTGAAATTGTTTTGACAAATTATGTGGCCTGACTTCGAAACAGTAGCCACCTCTCCTGGCCAACCGTGTTTCACACAGCCCGAAAACCCATTTGATATATTTAGGATCTTCCAGTTTAGTGATGAAATCTAGTTCGCTCATCCTTTTGATATTATATGTTGCTTCTTTAATTCGTGCTTAGTGGTCGGGATAAACAAGTGATTTTATTATTGTTTAAAACCATAAAGAAGGGTGTGGTATCTTAATTAACCACTTTTAATAAACCGTATTACTATAGGGTAGTGAGAGGAATTGAAACATGTATTCGGTTTGATTTGATTTAATAATGCAGGTGTAAATTGCAATTAAATATGATAAATATAAATATACAAATAATTTCTATTTTAATTCCAAGCATTCATCCTTTCATCCATACACTAATGTTACAAAACAGGTTATTTATTTCTAACTAAACTAAAATAGTCTTGATTATGCAGTTTCAAACTGAAATATGTTCGTCCTTTCTGACTTTAAATGAAATGAACTTTTATGCTTTCAAGCTAGCACCTTTCTTTCTTACAGAATACCTTAATCTCCAATTGCTTTACTTCACTCTAATCAGCTAAGGATTCCACTTTGAATCCTTGAATTAATTTGCACAGTACAGGCATCACTTGAGCTATCAATTCGGTGCCGCCATTTTACGGAGTCTCTTCAACTAAAGGGGGAAAGATACGCTACGTCGTTTCTTGCTTCGAAAAATTGGGTTAACAACCCAAAGGAGGTCTTTGTCCAATCTTGAACAAAGATATCTGAGTGCACTAAATATTCTCTAATATTTGTACATACAAGAAGAGAAATTGGCCTAAAAGGAATTTGACCTTTTGGCGCGAAGAGGCACTTGCTAGAGCGCGGTGACGAGACCGATCTAGCGACCTGGAGTGTTAGCAGAGCACTGACTAGATTAATTTCTTTCTTTGAGCTGGTCGCCTAGCGGCAAAACCATATAATAAAAGTGGGCGGTGACACATACCGAATTCATTTGAGATTAAAAGGGTAGAAACAGTTTTCTTTCTTTATTTGACGGACAATTGTTCACAATGCTGACTGAGACAAAAATATATTGAATTGAAAACGATTAAGACCGATTGCCTTTAAGAGTGAAAAGTTGCTATATTGTAATCTTATTATACTGACAGTACTGGTGTACAAGTTCGAACTAAGGTATCGTCCGTCCAGGTTTGGACTAAGACTAAGGGATTTTGAAGAACTGGCATATGCTAATTTAAATGCACAAATTGGGTTGTACCCGGGGTGAAATAAATCTATTCGTGGATCAATCATGACTCATTCATGCTACATACATACAGGGTGTTATCACCAACTTATCCGGTGAAAAATGACAAGTTAATACACTTGTTGGGGTGTTTCCCCAACACTTAGCATCATATTTTTTAAGCTTTATCTAATTTTTACCTTCCCCAGAATCCGAGTGTAAGTAGGCTGATTTTACTTCATTGTCAAATTTCGTGTGTTCTACACTATTCATCTGGACTTTTCATTAAATTCGACATTTCAGCATAAATAATGAAGGGTTTACGGCACGCTTGTCGAGCATGATGGCAATGCCATCATGCTCGTCGTTTTTCCGTTCCAATGGATATACCACGGTGACTTGGACATAAGAGCCTCGTCATGCAACAGGGCATAGCATAATATATTTATTTAACATTACAATAATTAATAATCACACAGCTAGCTTGATAATGACATAGAACTTATTCTACTATTGTGCCGGGCTATGTTATCTAATTGCCAGTGACCAGCAGATAGTGGCACCCTTAGGGGGTCGATGTTAAACCTACATAGTTACTAGGCGTGTGGTACTGTTTAGTAATTGTGCTGCACTTTTCGTGGGTTTCCCCTTCAAAGTCCTAATTTATTAGGACTGGCATAAAGCTGGCTGTTTGAGACTACATGCGTCATGATTTATTGATAAAAAGGGGGTGTATGTAGGGAAAATTATAGAAAAACCCTACGTAAGCTGTTCTGACGGAACAGGGCGTCGTAATGCTTAAATTACTATTTACAGTATTTACAACATGTATTTAAGACACAAAACAAAAGAAGCTATGTACATGAAAGTTAGGACTTAACTGTGTTAAGTCTATTCAAGTATTGCAATGGCATCAGGTCGCTTAGAACGAGTCTCGCGGTACCGGCTACGGAGACACGTATGCTTGGGTAGTTAGGAATCGTATGTGTGGTGTTGTGATGGATTCGAGTGTGTATTTATACGCCGGCCAGCTCCCTTAGCAGGCCCCGCCCACGGGTCCGAACGCCGTGAATTGGCCTGGCAGGAGACAGAGCGCGCAAGTTACCTGATGGGTATTGCGCTTCTGTGCTCCTGATACTGTTGAATGAAATTAATATTAAAATGGGCTTTTATAGGGTTAGTTTTTGGGTTCTTTCGAAAGCAACCTTTCGAACTATGGTTCCCAAAGGTGTTTACCCTATGGCGGCATAAGTTGCCTATAAAATAAAGAAATTCCACGATGTACAGTTCCATGGGAAACAGGATTTTCGGGATTATCTAACCGTTTCAATTATCACGTATGCAGGTGAGGTTGACATTTAAACAGGGTTAGCCTCTCTTTGCTTTCGCCCTTTGCACCCATTTCATACCGACATATGTATGTACCTACTGTAGAGTATATGAAGTAATATTCACGCTCCCCTAAAATACTATCGATTCTAACAAATATTATCGATATGACAGCTTCCATAAGTGAATAGATTTTATTTATGCATCATAACAATAGCAGTTACAAAAGCCCGTTTAGAGGTTAAAAATAATTAAGGGGATAAGAAAAATTTTAGATGAATACTTGAATATACTTGTAAGTTCAAAATGTGAATACATGAAAGCAGTATAATACCTGCACACATAAACAGATGCAACGTTTACGAATGTATGCTATTTATAGGATCATACAATAATTTTCAGAGATATAAAGATATTTCAAAGATTAAAATGCTTTTTTACACAAAACATTTTAAGTAAATACCTACTATCTGTAATTATACCGGTATTTCTCAACAATTTCAGTTGATACTTTAACAAATAATTATATTATTTTTGCAGTTAAAGAAATGAAGAACAAATGGCGCCATATAAGGGACAACTTTATTAAATTTATTAACCAGGGAAAATGTGGAGAAACAGCACAAAAGAAAAAAAAATACATATACGCTGATGCACTCTCATTCCTCCTTCAAACGGTTCAAAAAAGAAAGTATGTACATATATCGCAATTTTTTAATTATAGTTACTGTTTATAATCACAATCTTCCATTCGCTTATTTTCCTGGGCATCCTTTTCATATTGTTTTTATTTCAGAACTTCAGGAAATATACCATGTAATGAAAAATGTGATGGCGTTGAGTCCCCGCAACAAGAAGTAGATGAAAGCAGTACAGAAGCAAATTCGATTCGTCAGGTCCAACAACGAGACTCTGAATCGAAAACTAGCGCATTATTCCAGAATATAAACGATCGAAAATCCACAGGTTTAACTTTCTTTCAAAGCAAATTGCTTGAAAAATTAGACAGTCCGAAAAATGAAGATCCAGACAAATCTTTTTTACTTTCTCTACTGCCTGATTTTAGAAAGCTGAGTGATGATGAAAAGCTAGATTTTCGTTTACATTGCCTTCAATTCTTTCGTGACCTTCGACAAAAAGCCACGCCACAAACAGATTCAATGTCCATTTCATCCCCTCCTCACTATTCTGAAAAGTATCATTCTGAACATAAGATACACCTTAACGCAAATTGTAATGCAACATCTAATTCGTCCCACTCACCTTCGCACCACTTTACCCCTACACCATCTCCGTTTCCTTCTCCACAACAGTCCATGCATTCTGAGGATTCGGAAATTATACTAGGATTGCATTAAACACATTGACTTAGTAACTTTTACATATTTCCATATTTGTTCAAAATAAACTGCTTTGAATCATTGAATTATCATCTGTTATCATGATACAATAAACGTAAGTTATGATATCGCGCAGGCGACGATTCGTCTGTGACGTCATTGCGAGCTTTGTTTGGCGCTGCGCGCCGGCCGGCATTTACAACATGAACGAACGTCTGCTTTGCATTTGAGATTCGTATGTTTTAGATTTAAATTTTGTTGGCGTTACTGTTCCTTAGACGATGTTTGTTGGTATTTTTAATTAAAAAACGTTTAATAATGAGGTGTGCTGTGGACGGATGTAAGGTGGATAACCAAGGCAAAAACTTTAATAGGAATATAAGGTGTTTCACTTTTCCCAAAGACAAAATATGTGTAGTAAATGGGTTCACCTGTGTTTTCGTAACGATACATTTAATAAAACGTCTGCACGTATTTGCTCAAAACATTTTGAGGAAGATGACTATGTACAGGGTGGCCCGTTTAAGACGGGCCTATACCTTATCTCGAAGACTACGATGGTTGCAAAAAAAAATTAAAAACAAAAGTTGTTCCTAGTAAAACGATCTTTACTTTTTTGTATTTTTTAATCGTTACTTTTTTATATACAGGGTGGTCAAAGAAAGTTACACTTTTTTAAATGAAACAACCTATATTTTAGTACATTTTTGGATTCTACTTAAAATTCTAAGCATATTAAATTTGATGTATGATGCTATACCTCTAGAGTTAGTAGTTTCACAGCTATAAACAGTTGAAAACCGGTACTGTGGCTTCTTTTCGCATTGGTAGCAGGAAGACCATTAAAGGTGGAGTAAAATTAATTCCACATTCCTATCTTAACTTTCCAAGAGCTATCTGATGGTGCTAACTGATGGTACCTACAGAGGTACCAGATTTGGTACCCATGGTACCACCTACCAATGGTACCTACCTTGGTACCAGATTTGGTACCCATGGTACCACCTACCAGTGGTACCTATCGATGTACCAGATTTGGTACCCATGGTACCACCTGCTAATTAGTACCGTCAGATAGCTCTTGAAAAGTTAAGATAGGAATGTGAAATTAATTTTACTCCATCTCTAATGGTCTTGCTACCATCAGGATTTGATAAATTTAACAATTTCTAAAAAAAGAAAGATGACTAAAATTATTATTTAAGAAAAAATATTATTATCGATTTCCTTTTTTTCTGCCGTCGATTGGCCAATACTCAATAAACGTTTTTTAGATAAAAGTAAAAGTTTATTACGTTTCTCAAAAGATGCTGTTTTTAATACAACTATTTTGATCCATTCATCATAAAAGTTATGTTGAATATTATTTTTTTATTAATATTTTTATAGTATTAATATGTAATAATTAGTTTTTAATTTCACCCAGGACACAAATTTTCTTAAAAAATAGAGAAAATAGGTAAAACATAATGATTATGTGCCTATAAACGTATGCATTTCAATAGAAGCCAATCACGCAATGACGTCACTGCGCGGAGCGAACGAATTTGAGACGGTTAGGTATCATACCTTCCGTTTATTGTATCATGATCTGTTATTGCAGCCTTCGGGGTTGAGAAAGACCAAAATTTGATGGCATACGCAATTTATTCATTTTCACGTAAATCTGTATATACAACTAAAAAAGGTTTGGACATTAAACTATCATTTGATAACCAAATGTAACCAAGTATGTAGGTAGCGTTTGCTGTCGTGGCAACCCTCAAACAGCACAAATGTATCCACTGAATATCCAATATCGCCCCTGTTGTAGATGATCTGGTTATTCAACGGATTCCGGCGCTGGATAACCACTTCGCTTTACAATGGCAAGGAATACTTGATTAGCCTATGAGCTTACAATTTGTATCCATATAATACCCATAACATATCTGTCTTGGATATCCACTGGGTTGCACATCATGTACGACTACTGGATGGTTTTATGCACCCCCTCAAACTATACATATTTTTTAACACAGTATTCTACTTATTGCTAAACATCAAAATATTATTTACAAAAATCACATCAAATACATTTTTCTCAGTCCCTTGGTAAATTTTTGATCGAATTATACTGTATTACAGTCTACGAATGGACTGGAAAAATTTGCTTAATATCATTCTTGTGTTGCGCGTAAAACCCTTTTAAATGAGTTAGGAATATAAAATAACTAAGATGGTAGCTACCCTTAAGGATGCGGCCAGCGCAACATGTGCTCCGACTGCTCGTCGGCGTGGGAGTGGGTCAATTATTTACTTTTGGGCGCTACTAGTTTGAAATAACTAAATCCGCAGACCCAAAATAGAAGATCCTCTGTCTTGAGAATCCTTAAGGGCGATTCAAAATCAAACGACTATCAACTACCCTTGTTTGGTTGAGATATCTCAGAGCAAATAAAAGTCGGTACGTTCGTGCAGGTTTAAGTTTATGGGGTGCTCGTTAAGTTTGACGTTCAAGTGTTGTCATATTTCTTTCAATAAACAGAATTATATAAATATAAAAAAAGTGCCTAAAGTGAAAACAAATAATAAGTTAATATATGCTCACAATTTAGAACTAGCTCAGTTGTGTATACATACAGACTGTAAGTTTAATTAAATTGAATATAATGGAAGTGAAATAGGTAAAAGAATGATCGAACAATAAAATTGATGGGCACGTTTAGCTATAACGGAAGTAACAACATAATATACCAAATGATTACGAAAGATCAAAATCAATTTCAACAAATTAATAATAAACGCAATATGCATAAGATATCTATCGTCTCATTATACTAGCAATAAGAGTCATCAGGATAATACTATTACTACTAAACCTTGTGCGCATCTACCATGGTGTACGTGTCGCGGTTGTACATAAATGAGCCTTAAGCCGGCTCTAGATTCACGAGTATGGTTGGTTTTCACGCCTTTTCACAGAGTTCACGGATGTTCGCGGATTGTTTCCCGTTTTGAGTCGGTCCTTTTGTCCGCCTCAAAGAGTTCTCGGCCGCGAAATGTGAACGCTCTCCACACGCAAGGCATACAGCTCATAAGTGAAGATGAGGTTCTAGGCCGTTACGTTCAAGGCTATTCGCGACTTGACTTCACGCCGCGACTTGGCGGCGTGAGTCTGGAGCCGGCTTTAACGATTCAGTTTATGAAATACCGTTATGTAAAATTATTATAACCAAATAGTCAATGAGTCAGAACGACAATGTTTATCATTTACCACAATATAAATCAAAAATGTAAGAATAAGGAAATATAACATAAAAAAAACTATGAGCATCAATTGAACCACACTAGTAAATAGTATCCTACCAAAGGTATACTTATCTAAATTAGCATCGGGAAACTATGTTTACACCTAAACAGTCCCAAAAAATATTTATATCAATACAACGCGGAAAGAAATAAAACACGCAATCTAATACAATGCTGAAGATAGTAATAACACGCTAATAACATTATGTAGAAGATCACAAGCATTTTGCGTACCTAGAAGCACATCCAATGTGACGTAACCTACACACTTATCTTATCTGGTCTCCGCCGATATCACTCCAGCCTTCTGAACGTAGGCTGCTAGGCGCCTTGAGATCCATAAACTATCTGTGGCAATTTAAAATAGTGCCCCTAGCTCTGTGGCTGCAGTCGGTACCAAAAAAAGCACAATCAACTGGACTGACGGGTAGCTACTTGGTTAGCTACTTAATCTCGCTCCAAATAAAAACCCTAAAAGAGAACAATCTCTTGTGTTTCGGTAGGTTGACCTACCGAAATTTTAGACAGCCTCCTCTTTTAGAACACTCCCCACACAAAGAGTATTTAAAAATAATAATAACACCCCCCATAGAAATTTAGCCATATTTGACAAAATCGCGAAGGCCAAATAACTAATATATCACCCCATAGGTAATTGGCATAATAAAAACCCCAAGGAAAACTAAACAATCTATCCGCTGTTTTACTTTAATTTGCCCATTTAAAAAGAAATTTAAAAAAGTCGTAGGCCAGATCAAAACTTGTCCATTTATGGAATTACTATTAAATCATTCACTTGCTTACGTAGTACTTTAAAATTTCTTGTAATCAAAATTTCAAAGTAGAAAAGAAATTTATTAAAAATCATATGCAACATATATCCTATTGTACAATACGAGTTCCCATAAAGACAAAGGCATCAGCTATGAGACGGTATCATCAATTATTACTATTTAATACGCTTCATTTCCCCAGAATATTAATTCTTGTAAAAGTAATGAATATAATAAAGTTATGCTATGCCTGTTCTAGTCCAAGTTATCTTATGTTCGATGATATTGCATGATATAATAAGTGCATGAGTTAATAAATTTTGAACATAATTCAAAAATAACACTTTCTATATAGCAGTATTGTGCAGTACATTCAATCCCCTCTGAGAACCGTTAGAAAACTATAATTTAGCGACTTACACCATGAGAAAAGAAATCCCCCTGCACAGAAAATAAATAATGAGTCATGA
>JAEQML010074138.1:0-14551 GCA_016904865.1 Pissodes strobi | reverse complement strand
AAACTACTGCAGGGATTAGAGAAAACATGGCACATAAAATGATGTTGCTTTAATGACGGAGAGCGTCGTCGCCATACTTGAGCATGCCTATCGCGACTTGTACGAAAAGGTACATACGATCATATATTAAATATATGCATACGATCAGCGGATTCATGGCAGCGCAGCGGGCCGCAGGTATCGCGATTTTTTCTAGAAATGTTCGATTGTTTCGTTGCCACTTACACAGCTTATTCAATAACCAGCTACTCGTCTTGCGGCGGCATCCTTTGATTTGGGAAAGTTAAGTGAAAATTTTAGAAGTGGGCCATGAGTTAATATTTTTCTAAACGTATGGGCATCTGAATAATACTTTTGGCAGTTCGTTTAATTTCAAATACGATGTTTTATCGTCTAAAATCCGTTTGAAAACAATTTTAAATGGTAAAATTGTGTAAAAATCCGAAATTTCCGGTCTTTCTAGGGCAATAGCCGTGGCTTCGGAAGAATTTGTCGTGGATTTTGAAGTGAATATTCATTTTAAATTCAGCTCGCTTCGTGTCATTACATTGCCTGAAAAATCACGAGACCGTGAAACTGAGCCGCTCAAGGCACCGCCAGGATGCGTAGTGCCCGACACTCCAACTTTCCGATTTCGATAGAGATGAGTAGCTAGGTATTGAATAAGCTGTGCTTATTGTATTTACATATTCCCTTTTATTCAATGTTTACAAAATTAGCCGGTTATTTGAAAATGGGTGTATATAACATACACACTCCAAGCATTAGTACAACGACTAAATTCAAAAAATCATTTTGCTTCTTTTCTACGCGTAAGGTAATGTTTTACTGTCGGACAACTTATTCATTATGTTCTCTAGTTCATTTGAAAGCAAAAAATCGAAAGAAGAAATTGTTATTCGTAAATTTTTTGGCTTCGTGAAACCGACGATTTTCCAGTGTCGGACTGGGAAATCGGAAAATGTAATTTGTCGGACAATTGGATATTTATTTTCTACATATTTTTATTAAGTAATCCTGAAAAAATCAGCTCGTTATTCATAAATTTTTTTAGGTCATGAATTGGATGTGTTTGAATTGTCGGACACCCTTAACGCCCCAAAATTTTTGTCGGACACTTTTTTTATCGCGCGTTTCATAAACTTGCCTCGCGATTACATTAAAAATAAAAACAGTATCCATAATTTTTTTGCACTACGCGAAATGGTCGGCTTTCGGAAGAACTGGAAAGCAAACGCCCCCACTACGAAAGTTTTCATAAAGGGAAAAGGTGGTAGACTAGCCGCAATTAAGCCACACAAAAATTTCCAAGACAGTATTCATAAATGCAACTTTATGTCGCTGGGCACTTACACTATGAAGGCTAATCATGCAAACCCCTAGACCACCAGGGCACATACAAACGATTGGTTGCATCACGAAGACATGACGCGCATGTGCGCGCGCACGCATGGAATGTAGCGATACTGTCACAGCATCCGCGAGTAGACCCAACGATCTAAACCCCTAGACCACCACGGTTTATAACCCTCCGTAAAATAAGCGTCTGGGTGCACCGGAATCGATTTCCCCTTTTTCATTGTCATATTGCGATATCCCGGCACTTCACGCGTTTATATCATATGATTCCTATGAAACGTTGACTATAATTTCACTTCATGCATGAAACAGTGTTCCACATTATTACAATCAAACAGAACTAACCCAAACTAACTCAAATTTAAAAAAAGGTATAAACATAACCTTTTGACACGCAAGGCTTCTAGCTTTTGGTCAGTTGCTTCCAGAGCCTGGTGGTTTAGTGGTTAGATGGTTGGGTAGATGGCTGCGCTCGTGTAAACCTTGTGATATGACGGCCCGAGTTCGATTCCCATCTTTGTCGACAGATTTTTTTATTTTTTTAAGGTTATGCTTATTCCTTTTTTAAATTTGATTTAATTTAAGTTAGAATTGGATTAGTTTTGTTTGATTGTAATAATGTTGAACACTGTTTCATGCGTGGATGGATGATTTTATTTATTTTTTTAAAGTTACGTTATTCCTTTTTGAAATTTGAGTTAATTTGGGTTAGAATTGGGTTAGTTTTGTTTGATTGTAATAATGTGGAACACTGTTTCATGCGTGAAGTGAAATAATAGTGAACGTTTCATAGGAATCATATGATATAAATGCGTGAAGTGCCGGAATATCGCAATATTCCAATAAAAAAACTGAATAACTGAAATCCATTCCGGTGTACCCAGACTCTTGTCTCCGTAAATGTGCAATGCAGCCATGATACAATAACAGGGAGATGGGAGATGTAAGATGTTATTGTATCATGCAATACAGCGTTGCCAGAGGAAAATTAAAAATTGTATCAGATTTCAACTGAAATTATATCAGATTTCAACTGAAATTGTACCAGATTCAGCATTTTTGTACAGAATTCATATTATGTTTTTTTTTTCTATTTTTTGCTATTTTCTCTAGAAAAATTAGGGAAAAATTAATTGCATCTAAATTTTTCAGCATTTAATGAGCAAACTATTTAGTTACATTATACTTATAATGTGATTAACACCATAATGACACCAATCATGGTAATAATATCAAAAAAATTAACACTGGAAAAAATTAAACTAATCTTTGTTAGATATTTTAAGCATACCTAAATATCAATATCAACTGATACTTACCACTGCTTGTTTTGCAAATCTATTTTCAGAACAGATTTTGAGGGTTTCCAGTCATAATAGGAAGAACTACCAAGAAGCAGTGGCGGCTCGCGACCTTGAAAAGTGGGGAAGAGGTACCGACATCGATAGAGGGAACAGCGCCGCAGTCGAAAAATGTTTGGGGTCCACACCCAAACTACCAAAATTTGTTAATAATTATTACCGGTATTTTTTAGGTAAATCATCAAAAAATAAAATATATTCATATTATTGTATTAGCAACAAATCATTTTGTTGTTAATACAAATGTCTACGAAAAACACACTAAAACTAGAATATATAGAACATATCTCTTGTATAATACTATAATGGATCAACCGTTGAATGTAAATAAAAAATAATTCCAAGAATTCACGGCGGAATGTCCTCTAATAAACTCGCAATAAACGAGAATGGAACTGCTACACGCCAGCTCTTCCAATCGTCATCGTTGTCATGGCAACCAACTAGTTGCGCTTAAACTTTTGATGACTCGACGGCTCTCGAGCGATGCCTCTTCCGTAAAGGTCTACACAAATGATAATGAGATTGTCTCTGCTATCGGCGCGTACGCGAAAAGAAATAGACATTTTCATGTGGGTTCACCTCTGTTCTATTCGATAGTGGAGTTAACGGGCAATGTGCAGGTGGCGAGATTCTTGTTCTTGTTTTATGAAGCTTTGATTTTAATATTTGAAAATAATTGAATTATCAGTTATTAGAGGGGTAACGGGAAACAGATTATTCCTAAACTAAGAAAACTTTATCATTGAATCTTAAAATATATTATTTTACTGATGAATGAATTAATTGTGTTTTTTTAAATTACATTTTCTTGAGGAAGTGGCGCTTCCCCTACTTCCGCTCAATAGCCGCCACTGCCAAGAAGTGGTTTTGCCAACAACAATCACAAAAACCGTTCGATAAAATAATATTATTATTCATCCCTCTTTCAACTTCAACACAATGCCAAAGCTTCTCGAATTGCACACTAATCCCGAATCTCACAAGATTGAAAAAAATTATGTGCCTTACCCTTATAAGCACACAACTGAAGTGAAACTTCTGAATCAGAAGTTTCTGATAAAGCCGGGGCCGCACATGCGGCAGTCGGCGAACTGCCAATGTTCGCCAACTACCGAATCTAGCCAAACGGAGTTCGCGTTTTCATCCAAACATGCGGGCATTGCCGACTTCTGATCGAAAAAGTGGGAAACGCCGAATGTTCGCCAAAAAGGTTTAGTTTGAAAATAAACATGAATAGCGATGATTCTGTGGCAATGCTTTTAAAAAAGAAAAAGAAACCACGGAAGCGGAGGTGGTGGGCCGTATCACTTAACCAACGAAGGAAATAATAACCCAAACTAACCTAAATAATCAATATGTATGTATATAAACAATATTCAATCTACGCAAAAATGCCATAATACAAAATATCAAAAGGTGAAACAAAACCTCACTCTCACAATCTCGAGACGTTGCTAAAGGCGAACCACAAATGTCTGAACGTGTGGATGACTCCACGAACAACAGCAAGACGAGCGCTCGTCCTCTTTGATGCGTGCAAATTTACCGGCACCGCGCGGGAAAAGGCAAGCGAGTTGCCGAACGATTTGCCAAAAACTGCAAACTAACACTTGCTCGAAGTTCGTCGAATGCCGCATGTGCGGCCCCGGCTTAAGCCGGGGCCGCATATGCGGCACTTGCTGTTGCAACTACCGAATCTAAAGCCGTGGCCGCACATGCGGCATTCGACGAACTCCGAGCAAGGGTTTGCCGAACTGCGATCAGTGCGTATGGGAAGTTTGCAGTTTGGCAAATGGTTCGGCAACTCGCTCGCCTTTTCCCGCGCGGTGTCAGTACATTTGCATGCATCAAAGAGGATGAGCGCTCGCCTCGCTGTTGTTCGTGGAGTCATCCACACGTCCAGACATTGTAGTTCGCTTTTAACAACGGCTGGAGATTATGAGAGTGGTTTTGTTTCACCTTTCACCTAGTAAGCAAGTGATATTTTGTATTTTGGCATTTTTGCGTAGACTGAATATTGTTTATATACATACATATTCATTATTTAGGTAGGTACTTTTCTTTATGCAGCATATTTTTACTTTACTTTTATTAAGCTGAAATCCAGCAGGTACCTATCTAGGATTTTGTTTCGAGGGGAGTCTGACCATTTGCGGGAAAATAGTCCCTCAGGCCTAGAGCCATAAAAACCCGCCGCATAACACGACAAAAGCAGCCGCAGCAATTGTCACAGAATCATCGCTATTCATGTTTATTTTCAAATTAAAACTTTCTGGCGAACATTCGGCGTTTCCCAGTTTTTTGATCGGAGTTCAGCAATGCCCGCATGTGTGGATGAAAAAGCGAACTTTGTTTGGCTAGATTCGGTAGTTGGCGAACATTCGCAGTTCGCCGACTGCCGCACGTGCGGCCCCGGCCCATTTGTCGTGAGTACAGTATTTCAAAAATCTGCTCATAAATTCAGTGCACTTATACCTGAATCCAAAATATTTAATTTGACCAATAAACAAACATTCAAATTTTATTTATTTAAATTCCACGATGTTTTCAATGGCTTAATAGGATTAGATAATCTTAAGTTATTACAAGCCAACGTCGATTTTAATAAGGGATATCTTATTACACCTTATGCAAAAATCAAGCTAAAATTTCATAAAACTGAACATGAACTAAATTACATAACAATAAGCCCCCGTACCGAACAAGTGATCAAAATAAAAACATCATTGTAAACATACAACATTGTAGCTAAGTAGTGTGTGAGTCTGATGATGATGAGTGAACTCATCGAAATGCATAACTCTTGAACTAAAGATTGGCATTTTCATTTGTGGAGAAAAGTCTTCCCCCTTCTTCTAACGCGCTATAAAAACATCAATAAAAAATGATGAAATAATAATACCTCATTAAAAAATTCATAATTGCGAAATACCCGAATCAGTTTCAATAGCAAAAGACGGCTATGCAATAACAACAATTTTAAACAATACTTGTAATACCGTTACATTGAATTTTTCTGAACCAATCGAAGTAGAGAAATTTGATGGGGAACATATTAATAAAATCGATCTTAATAATTTTAAAGATTTTAATTACAATGGTCAACAAAAGTTAGACATCCCAAAATTACGAATTGATCATTTAAACCTAGAAGAGAAAGAACAAATTTTAAACTTATGTAAAGAATACTCAGATATTTTCTATCAAGAAAATATCGCTCTTACTTGTACAAGTAAAATTAAACACAGCATTAAAACCAGCGATGAAACACCTATCTAGAGTAAAACATATAGATACCCATTTATTCACAAACAAGAAGTACAGAGGCAAATAAAAAAGATGTCAGACCAAAAAATAATTCGACCCTCAAATTCGCCATGGTCCTCACCTATTTGGGTGGTACCTAAGAAACTAGACGCGTCGGGAAAACAAAAATGGAGAGTAGTTGTAGATTACCGTGCTGTCAATAATGCTATCGACGATAGATACCCGAATTCGACAACTAACCCAAACTAACCCATTGCCGAATATTTCGGACCTTCTCGATAAGCTTGGCAAGTGTCAATATTTTACATTAGATCTAGCGTCAGGTTTCCACCAAATCGAGATGAACGAGTCTGATATCGAAAAAACAGCATTTAACACGGAAAATGGACATTTCGAATACTTTAGAATGCCATTGGGGCTCAAAAACGCCCCCGCAACGTTTCAGCGCGTTATGGACTCCATTTTACGCGATATTCAAAATGAAAAGTATCTTGTATATTTAGATGACCATTATATTCTCAACATCTTTACAGGAACACATTAATAGTTTAAAATCAGTATTTCAACGCTTAAGAGACTTAAATTTCAAAATACAATTAGACAAGAGCGAGTTTTTACGTCACGAAGTAGCTTATCTCAGACATATTGTGACACCGGAAGGCGTAAAACCGAATCCCGACAAGATTTCGGCTATTAAACGATACCCGATACCGAAAACAACTAAACAATTAAAAGGCTTAATAACTTTGCGAAACTAACAAAACCATTAACTAAATGTCTGAAAAAAGGTGTCAAAATAGAGCACAATAAAGATTTTGTCGATTGCTTTGAAATATGTAAAAATTTCATCAATGAACCAATATTACAATACCCAGATTTTTCTAAAACATTTAATTTGACAACTGATGCAAGTAATGTTGCCCTTGGTGCAGTATTATCGCAAGGACCAATCGGTCAAGATCTTCCAATTGCTTACGCATCACGCACGCTCAATGATTCTGAAGTAAATTATTCAACCATTGAAAAAGAATGCTTATGCCTTGTATGGGCTACGAAATACTTTAGGCCCTATCTTTTTGGCAGGAAATTTAATATCATAACAGATCATAAACCACTCCACTGGCTTTTCTCATTAAAAGATCTTTCTTCAAAACTTTTACGCTGGAGAATTAAACTTGAAGAATTCGATTACACCATCCTGTATAAAAAAGGCAAACTCAATACAAACGCGGATGCTTTATCGCGCATAGACTTGCATATAAAAGAAACAAACGAGCCTTTTAAACTTACGGAATTCATGGAAGAATTTAATAAAAGCCTTGAACCTAATAACGAATGTGACTTTAGGAATATTCCGTCCTCAAGTAAAGATTTAGCTCAAATATCCATGATCGCGCAACCGGACGACGAATCACCTGATATTCCAGAGAATGACGATAACGCAACTGTTCACACGAACGCCGATCAAAATCCTATAGTAGGAGTGCCAATCTTGGAATCCGCTGTAAATTACGGATCTAACCAAATAATCGTGCAACAAGTTTTGCATTCTCCTGCTAAATCTAAGATTAATTATTTATTCGATAAAAAAAACGCCGAATAACCGTCCAATTATCGGAAAATAATTTTGAACAAGACATATTGAATTTTATAAAAGAATTTATCGTACCAAATAAAACGTACCATATGTACTTTGAAAACGCAGATACATATGAACCATTCTGTCGAGTTATAAGAAATAATTTCAAATGGCCCTCGTTAATATTAAAACGTTGTCTTATTAAATTAATAGATGTCAGCAATAAAAACGATATCAAGGAAATAATACAAAATTATCATGAACGCAAAACTAACCACCGTGGCATAGAAGAGACCGTTCAACGGATAAAAGATAAGTACCAATGGCCCGAATTAAAAAGTTCTGTCCAAACTTTTATCAATGACTGTGAAATATGCATTCGCAGCAAATACGAACGTAACCCCGTAAAAATTGCTATGAATATAACACCCACTGCCACGCGACCTTCTGAATTAATCCACCTTGATACTTATACTCTAGAAAACACGAAATTCCTAACTGGTATTGATTGTTTCTCAAAATATGCGCAAGCATATCCTTTAAGATCATTAGCCTCGACGGAAATTGTCGATAACCTCCTAATATACTTTTCTCATCACGGAATTCCCAAACAGATAATTGTCGATAACGGAACTGAATTTTAAAATACGGTTGTAACTGAATTATTGACGTTACACAAAATTAAGATTCATATTTGTTCCCCACATCATCCTGGATCAAATGGTGTAATAGAACGACTACATTCTACTTTAGCTGAACATATTTGGTTACTAAATATCCAAACCTTTGCCAATACACCAATTCACCAAAAAATGGTTTACGCCATACTCGCGTATAATCATACCATACATTCTGCTACAAATCTTAAACCCATTGATATAATTCAAGGCCATATAACGACAAATGACGCCTTTGATATAAAATTGGATCAAATATTATTAACCAATTATGTCAATGAACATAAAGAAAAAGCCAAAATACTTTATTCCCAGCTTAACACCGAACTAATCGAACAAAAGGAAAAATTGGCATCCAAAATCAATTAAAACAAAGATGACCCTGAAATATTCAAACCTGAACAAATCGTGTACACTAAAAAACACATACGTCAGAAAACAGCTGATAAATTCGATAAAACCACTAAGTTGATTAACATAAATACTAAAAAGAAGACCGGAAAAACAGAGACACATGAAAAGGTGCATCTCTCTAATATAAAACGTCCTCTCAAGAAAAAATATAGTTTCGACTAATCCTCTCTTATCTCTCTCTTTTCAGAATAATCCAAGTGACACTCGCATTCGCACTTGATGACAAAATAGTAATAAAAGAAATCACTGATAACCCCGGACTAATCCCATTAAAGATAGGACAAGTAAAGTTAGAAGAATACACCTAAACATTATTACACTAGCTACTATCACAGTTTATACCGTCACCGAATCAGTTATACAACTCTGAGCCGGCACCTTTGATGTTAGTGAAGCCAAATTCTAGTTTTTCATGGATTCTCATATTTCGAGCATGCGCATTATTAGTTGGAAACGTCAGAATTATACGGCCAGCTGGGCCGTGGACAGAGTGGAACTAGGATCTAATCATAGGCATATAACTAAGTCTATGGATTTAATACACAAAATTCGCGAAAGCAGTCCACAAAAGGCACTGCAAACAAAGCCAACTCTTGAACAAACAAGATGGTAGTTTTCGCTTTTCGGTTCCTTTTCAATCAACATACTTTTCCTGTCGCCGCGCAGAAAATCAATAATCGAGATCTCATCTGAATACAAGCACAATACAAGCCTGTTGCGTGCGTCGTTTTACGGTTAATTCTCGCCGACACTATCTCTATCTCTTTCTCCTTACAGGCGGTATCTTATTGAAAAGAGACATACATATATGCCGAACTGATGTCTTATTTATAAAGGTAGCGTTCACTCATTGAGCGCAAGCTCAAGATAAGAACTCCAAGCTCTCCTATTGGTTGAAGCGCTTGGCGTCAAAACACGTGGAGAGTTGTTTAATTGATTCAGGTACGGTATAAACTAAATTATTCGGTACATATTTTGCAAATATTCCTATAGGATGCCGAATCTCAGCCCAACAGGAGTCAGTAAGCAATAATCGCCATCCAGTTCATCAAGGAAATCAACCGATACTGTTCCCCGATCTGGACGAAGAATCGAAAATACTGGCTGTGCTGAATTTAAGCGTCCACCTAGAAGACATCAAGCTCTCCAGAAGCTGAAGAACCAGATAGGCAACAATCAACCTATGCCAGTATTCAGCGAAGTGATGAAACCTCCAAGTATTTGGACCATCCTAATTTATGGATTAGTGATTTCATCCGTTACTTATTTCACGTACAAGAAGGTCATCCAGAAAAGACGCATCCCTCCAAAGAACAGAAACCCGGAAAAGAAGATTGAAGAACGAGATGTTCAACTACCCTTACAGGCTGTGTACTTGAATCTTCAGGGGGAGGAGTTATATGTTGCCCACACCCCGTATACTCCTGACTAAAGGACTATTTCTGCTTATGCTTTATCTTTAATTACTTTTTATCCTCTAGCTTAGCGTTCCCACAGTCAGTCAGAGTCAAGCCCGAGCTAGTAACGACGTTATTATTGTATAAGGCAAATAGCCAAAATATCTACGAAAAGTATTATATACCTAGTTTTAGCTTTGGGACAAATAAAATTGTTTTTAAAAAGAGTTTATCGCGTTCTCGATTTATAAGTCATGTCCTGAAAATGTCAACCCTCTAGCTATACTGGAACATGCTTCATTAAAGTGTTTCACTTTGATTTCCGTTTCATTTGATTTTCATTTTTTCGGACTTATCCTCGCTAAAGAATTTTCACTTCAAAAATATATTCACTTTCTAATAACTGGAATTCAGAGAAATCATATAGGCCTTCGATAAAAAAACACTCTCTTATGCAGCAAAGTTTACAAAATTTCAGCGGCATCTAAATACGTCAAAGGCTATCGCTATAGAGGCCAAAACAGCGGAATGCCTAAGGTTATTTGTACCCTATTCCAAGCCCTATTCATTTTAACAATAAAAATCGACTTCACATGGATTATTTCTTTAATTTTTTTGATCTCGACCATGAAACGGCAGATACCGCAATATGTAAAATGTACAGATGACAGATGTACAGATAGTGTCAGATTGTACCAGATCTGTACACTTGTACCAACTCTGGCTACGCTGGTGCAATAATCATCGATGTCATGTCGGGCAGCGATATTTTAGTTCGTAGTGCACTTGTGAATGCATGCTATTTAAAGACGTGCAATTGGCAAGTATATGACCCTCCGCTCGCTTCGCTCGCTCCGGGGCTCAAGAAAAGGAAACTGACCAAGTGCTAACCCAAGCCATACCCAAGAAAAACCCAAATATCAAGAAAAAAACTGTTTACTTAAAAAAAAAAACAAAACCAACGGGATTTGAACCCGGGTCGCCGAAGTGAAGGACAACCATGCAGACTTCTAGACCATCTGCGGAAGTGCGGACTTAGAAACAACTGGTTGCATCGCGTCATCGGTAAGACATGCGTCACCTCACGTAGCTAGCCAATCACGCGCCTCTCATTCACAAGTGCAATATGAACTGAAATCTCGCTGTCGGGCAGAGATCGAGTTAGTGTTGCTTGATATACATCGATGCATCGGACATAGATATTTTTACAGTGACGAAGTCACTGTAGATATTTTCAATTCGACGCATCGATAAAAATACATAGATGCACCAAGAAACATATATCCACTGTATATATAAATATCAAATATACGTGACAACAATGTAACGGCTATTCGCGAATCCAGCTACCGTTGGGGGCGCTCGCGTTTGTAAACAAACATGGTGGAAAGCGAGTAACACCTTTGTGTTTTGTATTCATTTCTAAAGTGACCATAATTCTAAGACCTCAATGCAGGACATTACATAATTGTGAATATAAGTGCCAACATTTTTTTGGTGGTGTTTTAGTAACTTCGCCATTTTATTTAAAAAATAATAACGGGTTACTGACAGACGAATTTTACTAGCGTCTAGTGACCAATCAAGAGCAAGACGCTAGCGTATATCGGAATTATCTATGTCTTTACGTTCTAGCGAAACCCCTACAACGCCTCGGTAGTGTAATAGGCAGAGTGCTTGCCTGTCATTCCTGCGCTCGATTCCCGCCCGTCGCGACAGATGTTTTGTTTAACTTTTCTTAATGTTATATTTGTTTTTCACTAATTTACTTTTTTTCTTAATTTTGGGTTAGCCTTGGGCTAGTTTTGGTTAGTTCTTGTTGATTGAGCCCCCGTAGCGAGCGGAGGGCCATGCTTGAACGCAGAACGCTAGCGTCATGCTTCTGATTGGTTAGGACAATCCACGCAAGCGTCTAGTCGAATTTTGTACTGGTAAGGTTGGATTTCTGTTGTACGTTTGCAAAATCAGATGAATCAGAAGCATTTAAAGATTCTTTACAGGCGTAGTCGACTATATCAAAATCGGCGTCTCCTATTGGTCGACCCATCTCGTATTACAATATGTCTTCGTGATGCAATCATTTTGTCGCAAGAGCTCTCGTGGTGTAAAGGTTTAGATAGTTGGGTCTCACCTGAACGGCACGGGTTCGAACCCCGTTGCTTTTTTTTATTTTTTTTTAAGATTATGTTTCTAAATAGTTTTTTTCTTGATTTTGGGTTAGACTGGGTTAGTACCTGGTTAGTTTCCTTTTCTTGAGCCCCCGTAGCGAGCGAAGCCAGCGGAGGGCCATGCGGATCGACCAAAAGGAGAGGCCGATTTTTATATAGGCGGCTACGCCTGTAAAGGATCTTTAAATGCGAATCAGAACTGCCTGTAACCTAGAAGATTTTAGTGAGTTCAGCATATTGTAAGAAAATTATATAACAATTTAATTTAAAAATCAATCATTCAAACAGTTAGTTTTCAAATTCTAATACATAAACGTTTACAAAAAACATTTAACTTAAAATAACAAATAAAACTTTTAATTGTTAGTAGAAGTTTTTCGCATCTAAGACATAAATTATAAAAAGAGGTTTTTCAGCTTTTTGGACCGTTTTATTAATTGATTGTTACTAAATGACCTACGTTTCGGCACTAGTTTGTGCCATCTTCAGGGCCAGCAACCTAGAGTTCGGCATAAATGAAATGCCTTGTTGAACCCATAGGGATCACAAGACGTACACAAAAAAACAATAACAAACACCGATAGCAGTTGCTCAGGTGCATTATAAGATCCATTACACAAATAGCGCACTATATAAAAATTGGCCTTTCCTATTGGTTGATCCGTATGGCCCTCCGCTCGCTTCGCTCGCTACGGGGGCTCAAGAAAAGGAAACTAACCAGGTGCTAACATAAACTAACCCAAGACATGCCCAAAATAAAACAAAAACTGTTTAGAAACATAATCTTTAAAAAAATAGCAACGGGGTTCGAACCTCGGCCGTCCAGGTGAGACCCAGCTGTATAAACCTGTACACCACGAGCGCTCTTGACAGAGATCCATTGCATCACGCAGACATATCGTAATACGAGATGGATCGACCAATAGTAGAAGTCGATTTTTACATAGTGCATTATTTGTGTAAAGGATCTTTAAATGCTGCTCAGGTCACGTTCAAGGCTTACTCATTTAATAAAACGGTCCAAAAAGCTGAAAAAACATCTTTTTCTAAAACTTTTAATATTATATGGTTTTAGGAATATAATAAAAATTTGCATTTCTCACTATTGGCGCGAAACAAGCAGAATTGGTACTTATAAAAAACAAACGAATGACCTTTGCGACGTCGCACACCGAAACACCAGACTTAGACCCACCATTATCTCCTATAATTAGACCAATTCTGCCAGTGCCGACTATGACGCACTATCAGGAATGGGCAAAAATGGTAATCGGGTGATATTTGCGAATCTCATTTTTTGCATTAATATAGTATAGTATAAAAAATTAGCTAATTTTGTAGTCATTTTGTGCATATCGCATACCACAAAAGAGAATTGCAGGACATTTTGCAGGACGTTCGCTTTCGCTGGACAGAGTCTCTGAATGCTTGACTGTCCTGCTCAATGCAGGACGTCTGGTCACTTTATAATTTTGCATAATGCTGTGATTACGAATATTAATAGAGGGAATGAAAAAATATTGATCTGTAAGATAAAAATAAATCACATATATTTAAACAATACTTTTTTGACAAACCCAACAAATGAAACATCTAAATTTTGTTTCACATTATACAGACGGAAATTGCATAGCAGAATCATCATCGTATCATAAAAGTATCTACAATTTCCTAATAAGCTGTTTTCCAAAATCTGTTGTCATTTTCAATGCAGTCCTGTTGTAATAGTAAAAACGAGAAAATTTATCTTGCAATTCACACTGGAAATGAAATTAAATATCCTCATAGATTATTTCTGATAAAAATATAAATTTAAAAAAAATGTTCATTATAATATGTGTATTATAATGCACATTTTTAAATTTTATATTATTTGTCTACCTATTTTATTGACATAGGTCAGAATATTTTTCATGAGAAATAATCTATGATGATATTTCAATGTCAATGAAATAGATAAAGAGATACAATATCCCTAAATAAAAACAAATAATTATAATACTCACAATCACTATATTCAATATACAAGTTAGCTGAGAGATACGGCTTGTGTTGAATTCTAAATTCGATGATCCAGCTAATTTAGAAGAACAAGGATGCATAATTTTCACTATGCCAACAATAGGTGAACTATGCACCATTAAGCTGCTAGAATGGAGACTGCCCTTGTCTTACAAGTAAAATTTACTTGATAAGGGTCTTTTACAGCACAAGTAAATAGAGCAGTGTTTGATTTGTACATACTAGAACACATATAATGATGAATATGAAAATGACAGGGGTATGGAAAACATCAACTTAACTAAACAAAAATTGTGCTAAGGAG
>MU195820.1:580-14552 GCA_016904865.1 Pissodes strobi | reverse complement strand
GCAAATTAATAATTATGCAAATTCTTCCCAAGTCAAATTTATGCATAAAGAAAACTATACGTGCTAAGATCATAACACAAAGCTGATCGACATTTCACCAAATGTCAATTGTTCTCAGATCTCTCGTCAAGGTGAACATTACGAGCCACAAGCCAAAATAAACAAAGCAAATTTAGTTATAAGTTGAGCAAGGAGCTAGGCTTATAAAGAGAAAAAATATAAATTCACCGTCGACTGTCGGTAGAGAGAAGATATAAAAATCCAAGGTGAGTTCTCAAAGAAATTCAATATTATATTTCATAAATTAGAAATAATAAAAGAGAAACTCACCTTAGACTCTTAGAAAGTAGGGTTTCCCAAATCCTCCACCGGCAGTGATCTGAAGGTCTATTGGCTACCTATCCGTCTCTTCCCAAATTTGGCAAGGGTCTGTGTAGAGTAAATCAACTTTTGAAAGTGGCGGATTGGAGCCAGGAATTAGCTAGAAAACATAAAAGACCAACAGAAATCGTTAATAACGTTAGGTTAGTTAGAAATTCTCCTTGCTGACTTCCAACTACGCAGTTAAATATTTATTTAAAAATTAATGAAATTCACGATAAATACATCAAAATATATTTAATAGAGGGTCCACTAAGATCATTTATTCAACAATATTTTATAAAAAGCCCAAGATGGCCACGATGAATAAAGAATACAATGTATAAAATCTAGATTAGAAATCTAGTTAAAAATATTGTTGCCTAGATCATTGCTTGAAAATCCCTCTATAATCTGAAAATTGTCCTTAAGACACTCCTAAAACAGAGAAATAAATTCGATCAACTTAAAACGGAATGTACAAAAATCAAATCACATCCGACAAAAATAAAAATTGGCTCTCACCTTGATTTCAGATGGAAGACAAAGCTACGTTGGCCGTTCGATTTTAATACCGGTCAAACTTTCATCGAAAGGAATAGGAGGGAGACTATCAATCAAAATTACGATATTACTATAGCCCTCTATCCAAAGGCTAGTATAATAAACATATTTTTATAGAACCGATGTAGAAATAATACGGATTTTAAGATCCTTTACACGCGTAGCCGACTATATCAAAATCGGCCTCTCCTATTGGTCGATCCGCATGGCCCTCCGCTCGCTTCGCTCGTTACGGGGGCTCAAGAAAAGGAAACTAACCAGGTGCTAACCCAAGACATACCCAAAATCAAGAAACAAAGCTGTTTAGAAACATAATCTTTAAAAAAAAATTAAAAAAACAATGGGGTTCGAACCCGTGTTTTCCAGGTGAGACTTAACGATCTAAACCTCTACACCACGAGAGCTCTTGCGAGAAATTGTTTGCATCACGAAGACATATTGTAATACGAGATAGATCGACCAATAGGAGACGCCGATGTTGATATAGTCGGCTACGCCTGTAAAGGATCTTTAAATGCAAATAATACACCTACAATTCTAATGACAGCTCCACCTATATATAAAAGATCTAACTTCTAGCGAAATCTCACCTAGTTACCGAAACCAAATCGCATGTAGATATTTGCATAAAAATCACTTTGCAATATAAAAATCTTAAAATATGAAAAACCATGTAGCGAATTATTTCGTTACACCATGGACAACATTTGCGCGTGTGTTGCCCATTATTTTTCTGGTTTTGCTTTGACGGTCATCACGAAAGGAAAGAGGCTATCGATATTACTTCAAGAATTGTTTTTTTTTGGAGAGGTGTGAAAATGCTCTCAGGTGAGTGGAGTGTGGGACTCTCCACCACGGGCATGCATACCCACTAAAAACACACCGTGCTTCACTTGATGCTACTGCCTGAGCACTCTTACACATCATTATTCCTTTTACATTACTTGAAGACATTACTTCAAAAATTGTGACGACGTTCTCCTGCATTTAGCCTGGCGTTAACTACTGCTGGACAGCTGGATTGTACCTCTGGCGCCATCTCACAAACCATATCCAAGTTTTGTTGATCCTGTTGCAATGTTGCCAATTCATGAACGGAATTTCCTGATGGGTTGTTGATGTTTTTTGCCCAACTTTGTGGTTAAATCATCAATTTTTTGTCAGAGTGAATCGAACTGACTTATATAATCCATTTGAGCAGGTTCAAGTTTATTCCTGATCCTTTGATTGTGTTTGTCCTTAGTTTCGTCGATCACACGTTTGCATTCGTTTCTCGCTTCGACAAAATAATTGCGATTTTCAGCGGTCTGATTTTGCTGCCAGTACTTGTAGGCTTCCTGTTTCCTACCTACAGCTCTTTCGCAAGTTCTGTCGAATAAGGGCTTTCTTTTTGACGGTAACTTGATGGAATTTGGGATGTATGCTTCCATTCCTGAGGAGATTACTTGACGCTCTCTTTGCAGCAGACTGACGGGTCATCAGTGCCAAAGCAGACGTCGAGCCAAGGAAAATATAGGTAGAACTCCCTCAGATCGTCACAGTTTGCAGAATTGTAGTCATTCCCGAAGAAGACATAATATGTCTATATTGATAGAACTGACAAACCAAATAGCGTGGAGTGGTTCAATTTCCTGGGAGACGTCTCTTAACAGTATGATACTCCAGGTAATCGTGCTGATATAACAACTTCAAAAATATGTATCAACAGGCAATTAAAGATCATAAGCGATTAGCTAACGATAATATGATCAACACTGCAAAACTCCAATTAAATGTATGTGGGATGTAATAAACAGTAGCAGGGGCCAATATAAAGAAAATTCAATACCAACAATAATTGATCTAGATAATTTTAATGATTTTTTTTTAATAAATGTGGCTCATAACTTAAAAAACAAATAGTGAAATCTAATGTCAATCCTCTTGTATATCTGAAAGGCTTAAGTGTGCCAGATACTGAATTTTCTTTTGGGGAGGTCACTTACAATGATGTGCCCAGCCCAAAAAAAAAACAAGAATAGGGCAGATATATATCACAACAGGGGACTTATTCAGTCAATTTTTTTAAGTCTATAAAAAATTTGATTAGTGTTCCTCTAGTTGTCCTGAGGACATTTTTCCTGACGTTCTGAAGGTTGGCATTGTTACCAGTAATTTCAAAAATAATGGCAAAAAACTCGCCAGCTATTTTAAAGGTAATGATCTGTTTTTGTATCAATCAATTTGGTTTTAGAGAGGGTAGAAGTACAGTTCTGGGTATACTGGACTTACTGGAATTATGAATTCTTTTGAGAATCTACACTATCACCTCTCCCAATTCTACGATATAGCATTTGATTGCGTATCACATAAATAATATCTTATTGTGGAAACTGGGTCATTACAGATTTACTACGTTGGGTTAGTTTTTATCATCTCCTGATGATGCTAACATGGTTAGCGAAACGGGCGTCGAGTGCAAATATTCTGTTTCGGTATTGTGGATAAAACTCTGTTTTAGTTTATTACAGATTTAATGAGTCGTATTTGGGAGGCCATAGACATGTTGTGAGGGTGGGTGGGGTGCTCTCTGGGGAGAGAGTGGTCAATGTTGGGGTTCAACAGGGTTCGGTTCTGGGACCTATTCTCTTCCTGATATACCTATATAAACGATCTGCTGCTGCAGGAGCCAACCGCGGATTACACTCTATTTGCGGATGACACCACCTGAATGGTGAGCGAATGGAGGATGATCTATGAGGGGCGCGGGACTTACGGGCAGGAAATTGGTTTGCAGCGAATGAACTTCTGCTAAACGGAGATAAAACCCAGACAATGCTTTTTACCCTATACGAGACGTAGGGGAAGTCCAGACTTTGTGAATTTTTTGAGTGTCCATTTCGACCCAAAGCTTAAGTGGGATGTACATGTAGAACATGTGTGTGGAAGACTGCGGAGAAATGTCTTTCTGCTAAGAAATCTAGTGGACTCTGTCTCTGGGACGCCGTTGTTGTTAACCCAGGGAAAGATCGAGCTACCCGTAACACTGCTACACCTAACTTATGAATAGGGTAACATTAGCCCCCTAAGGGCGTCGTGTCCTGTTGGCCACGGTGTTGACCGAACAACGCCAGGCACAACAACAGGCCCTAGTTTAACTAGCACTAAGGCGTATTCATATATTAGGACATGCTGTTATATAATTGTTAATAATTAAATAAATGTATGATGATGATGATGTTGCTTACTACGCCCTGTTCCATTCGGTGATGTCCTATGGAATCATTGCATGGGGCGGGGCTGCATCGAGGGTTAGGGTGTTTAGCCTGCAGAGGAGGGCTGTGAGGATCATGTGTGGCCTTGGTTACCTGGAGGGCTGTAGGTGTGTCTTTCTTCATCTTGGCATCCTGACCTTGAAAGTGTTATTTATGTGAGCAAAAATGAGGGCCAATTAATTCATGGCACACAAACATGTGCATGATCATTTATTTAACTCGTGCCAGGGATAACTTGATGACTGCCTACTGCAGACTGGAAAGGTGCCAAGGCGGACCAAACTTTATAGCCATTAGACTATATAATAAGTTGCCGCTTGGTGTGAGAATGCGGACAATTGAGAAATTTAAAAGAGTCGTCAAAGCTTTCCTAACAAAAAATATTTTTTATAGTATTGATAAGTTTTTAAACATTTATGTTAATAATTAGGTTTTTAAAATATAATTTTAATTTGTGGCATTGTGGTGTCAATTTATAATATGTATGTAGTGTTAACGTGATTTTCGAGGTGAATTTATTATGAGATGTAATGTAATTGTTTTATTTATTATTATTATTATTTGTCAGATTCTCTCCTTGTGAGGAGGTTCAGTGTACCAACCATCGGCTGTTAGCAAGATGGCGGCTTCTATTTTAATTCACAGGCAAATGCAGGAATTTTCTGACTAAGTTGCTTGTATTTAGGAGGACGGATTTCTGAATTTGGGTAATAGTATAAGGGTGGATATTAAGCTGTTTGAGGTATTATTATTATTATTATTATGATTATTATTAATATTGTGGCATGTAAAAGTACTTTGTATGTTATTACCAATAAAATATCTAATCTAATCTCTTTATTTTGGTGTCGAGGGACCTGTTCCTGCGACAATCTTGTTCTTATACCCCTCATTCGAGGATTCTTAATGATTGTTTTCAGGATCATCGATTTCTTTCATTTGTAATGCGAGTAGTTTAAGATGTCCCGCTTCAGAATTGCCGATCAGTAGTATGTAAATTATCTTGGTATGCTTTGTTTTATTTCATTGTTGGCCTATTTTTGAAAGAAATTTTTTTCATTCATGTTCCCTTTTGCTTATGATTGATGTTTTGCATTCGATTATCTTCGTCCTGAAGCTTCGACCAGTTATACCGTATGTATTTCAGTAATCTTCTCTTAGTTTGGGGCTGGTTTTGGTCGCTGTATAAGTATAAGCTCATTGATCTAAAACGGCAATTTCCATCACCAACAATATCTGATCTTGTAAAAACCCTGTTCTCGGAAGTATGTACAACTTTAGCATTTTTATCGACAGAAATCGATTAACGTTCTGTCGCATGCTGTCACTCTCAGAGTGACTACAAGAGTGCCATAGATAATATATAAAAAAAAATAGATAGGCAACTTCCGAACAACGGGCTGGACCTTATTGCTAGTAGCGCCGTGCTGCGACCTGTGTGTGAACTATATAGGCGATCCGATGGATGGCGGGTTTTTTAAAAAAATCTTCGTTTGGGAATAGAATTGTTTATCAAATATTTTTTGTTAAACGCCAAATTTTCAAAAGTTAATTATGAACAAATACCTGTTTAAATACTTCTAACAAAGCATGACCTAACACATACAAATATTTAATAAAATAAATTCAATAAATTTAAAGATAAATATTAAGAGCTCAAAGCACCCACCAAATTATCGTAATTTAGGTGTATTATTAAGGAAAAGCGGAAATAACAGGAAATTTTGATATTTACTTTCAATTCAATAAAGTAAGTGGCTAATCCTTTTAAAAAATTGCTTTTGAACAACTTAATTCATGTTTTTCATGAATTTGAAATAAAAGTACCTATAGCAAATATTGTTTTTTTGTTTTAGCACCTCGTTTTAATGAGATTTCTAACTTGCAATATTTTACATGAAACTTTTAAGATTTATAATCGATTTATTGCATTTGTTTTAATACAGGTATTATGTGTCTAGTCACAATTTTCAAATGCATTTAAATATTTGTTCATACTTAAAACAGAAAATTTAGGGTTTAACAAAAAATATTTAGTAAACAAAATTTAATGTTGAAAAATGGAACTTTAAACAGTAAATAAAAGTTAATCATAGTCAAAGTCAAAATAAGCTTTATTATCTAAAGACAGGTGTCTCATTGACAAAGCAGTATATAAAATAATGAAAATATATGTACGTACAGAAACAAAGTAGCTTAACCCTAACAACAATTTGTTAATAAAAATACACACAAAGAATCAAAAACCATAGCACATTAAAAGTTATCGCAATAAAATTCATTCAGACTATAATACGCTCCACCAACTAGCAAATTCCGGACTCTCTTCCTAAACAGTTTCAGAGAAGGAAGAGATATTAAATGCCTTGGAAGATGGTTTAAGATTTTAATGCTTTCGTATATGATTGACTTTTTAATCAAGGCGGAGTGGGGTATTGGTAACAATAAATTAGTGACATTACGAGTTACATAAGATGGATTTTGCGAGGTAAAGTTCTGTTTATTTTTATGAATGAGAGTTGCCGTTTCTAAAATAAATAGACCATACAGAGACAAGATCTTCTCCCCTTTAAACAATGGTCTCCAGTGATCCTTGTTTTCTGCTGCACAGATATATCTAATGGCACGCTTCTGAAGAACAAAAAGAGAGTCCATAAGATACTGGCTACATAACCCCCAAAAGCCTATCCCATATCTCAGTCTCGATTCAATTAGGGTAAAATATACATTTTTTTCCAATGAGTGACCAAAGTCAATGGCAGTTATTTTAACTGCAAAGCAAGCAGATGCAATTTTTTTAGAAAGGGACAGAACATGTCGCTTAAAGCTCAATTCACTGTCAATTACAACTCCCAGAAATTTAGATCATAGAGACAAAATAAAATATACTTTTGCTGTTTGTTCTATTCCTAAAAATAAAATATCAAAAAACATGAAATTTTAAATTGTTAGATTAAAATTATGATTTCAAATTTTTCATTTTTGCAACCCTTTCTTTGTATTTTTGATGTTTCTCATGTTTTTTTAAAGCATACATTTTTATTTTATCATTTGAGGAAGAAATAGTGCGCTTCCCCTTCATTATCTCGTTAACATTTCTAATCCATATAAATGTATGAAATTTTGATATATAATGAAACAGCATTTTCAATACATCATGATTTTTGCATTTAAATACGGAAACGTCATCTTTACATAAATGCTTCAAAAAAAAAAAAAAATCAAAATTGCCGTTACATTTAAGGAAGAACATATTTCTGGTAAAATAGTTGCAACCAAATAAATACATTTCTGGAAGAATGAGTTAAAATGTGTTGAAGGTGCTAGGAGGGCTCTTGGAGAATAGGCTCGAGCTTCAATTAGAAAATATTCTTCTCGACTCCTATCACCTTCAATTAAGTTTTTTCTACACACTTCATATATTTGAATTCTCTTTATACATGACACATGGATACAGAACATTTTCCCTTAGATGTTTTCTGTGGAGTTCCTTTAGGTGAAACAGCAGCATGGGAAGGTGATTCAAGAAAACTGCTACTTGGTTGAATAATTCCAGAAGTTGAAGCTAGTACAGTATCTTGATTTTCAATAATTTTACTGGATGAAGCAGGAATCACTTCTCCCGTTGCCATTTCCGAAGTACTTGATCCTGCAGAATAATTAAAAAAAATAAATAAATACTTACAGTAAAAGGCTTCTACATAATACACCATTGGGTAAACTAACCCAACATTCAACTGTTAATAAAATATTTTTAGAAATAATAAAATAAGTACAAAATTTTCTTTTATATATTTTTCATAAATACCATTTTTAAAATTAACATACCATCAGTTTCGTTCTTTGGTAAAAATAATGTAGGAACAGCATCAATTTTTATAAGCGAGTTTCTTCGGCTTCCAATAAAAAGAGATTCTGGCCCAAAGTGTATGTGACACACACGGTATGACTTCCTAACCCTTTCTATCGACTTTTCTTATGAATCATGTCTCCCAATTTTAATAAGCCAGATATTGTGTAGCTGAAATTAAAAAACACTCATTAATGATTTCATATGGTTTGTGAAACTCAGGTACAATGTTACATCATAACGGTGACACTAGAGCTGGGTTCGGGTATTAAAATGGAGTAAAACTGGATTTTCGGCCACGTAATCTTGGAGCGTATGTGTCAAAATGTATAGTCGAATGATTCAGAGTTGTTGGGCCTGGGAACGACAGATTACTGACGGATTCAAGACAGCTTTTTCTATTTTCAATTTTCAGGGAAAGTGTTTTTTTAAGAGAATTCGGACACAATGTTTGCTCAATTACAAATTTTATTAATGTTTTGTTACACAGCACCAGTGATCCATTAAATATAATTGGGTTACCGGCCTCGTCTACAACAGGACAATGTAGATATTTACTTATTTCCATATTTTTATAATCTTGGACTACACATGGCCACAAAATTTGTGCATGTGACCCAAACAAAATTATAATTCTCAAGAAACAAGACACAAAATGAAAATCAAAAATGACACTTCTCGCTCGATTCTCAAACTACGCAGGCTCACTCCAATATCTTCCTTCTGCGAGGTGGAACTTTTGGAGTAAACTCTTTTTATCCCACTCTGTAATAGTCGAACGCTGAGAGAGCTACTCCATTTGCACAAAAAGCTTTACCCAAACAGCTGGAGTACTTTTAGGTATGCATGGAGTGAATGGCATGAGCATCCCGAACGCGCCTTATGAAACCTTATAAGAATAGTGTCACGACTAACAACCATCCGAACGTTTTTGTGCTACCCTATAGAACTAGCCGCCCCGCCGTGCCCCTCGCTTCTCTGTCTGTATGAATCATCGACCGGCCCGCCGCGAAGTTACGGGAAAGCTGGAATTATCTCGATGTCCTCGTCGAGATCATATAGAGTGGCCTTGGAATACTTCCCGAATATTCGTGATAGATTTGAGATTATATATAAGCAGACCTAAGTCAGTCGGTGAGCAGTTCAGTTCAGTTAATCATTGAGTGTTGAATAGATATTAGTGGTAAAGTTATAAGAGTAGTATAGAGTGTTAAATTGTATACAGTGGTAGTGAATAAAGAGAGTATTAGTTGAAAATAGCAAAGTTGTAATTCTGTTAAGAACCCACGGGAAAAACGTAACATTTGGTGTCAGAAGTCGGATTGTGAAAGGACCGGACTTGTGAAGTATTTTTCGAGGAAAGAAAAGTAAGTCAACGAGACCGTTTGGTTGGTGGATTCTGTGAAAATTTTATAAAATTCTATGGTCAATACGAGGCAACAAGCGGCAGAAATGGAACAAATAAATAAAATGTTGGCCGATTTCATGGATAATTTAAATGCTGAGAGGCGAGCGGATCGGGAAGAGGATGAACGTAGAAGGCAAGTGGATCGGGAAGAGGAAGAACGTAAAAAGCAAATAGAACAGGACCGGCTTCAGAAAATTTTACAAGACCAGGAAGATAAGAGGCAAGCAGAACAGGACCGTCTTCAGAAAATTTTAAAAGACCAGGAAGACAAAAGGCAAAAAGAACAGGACGACCGGCTTCAGAAAATTTTGCAAGACCAAGAAGACAAAAGACAAGCGGAACGGGAACAGGAGGAACGTAGAAGGCAAGCAGAACAGGACCGGCTTCAGAAAATTTTAAAAGACCAGGAAGACAAAAGGAAAAAAGAACAGGACGACCGGCTTCAGAAAATTTTACAAGATCAAGAAGATAAAAGGCGAGCAGAACAGGACCAGCTTCAGAAAATTTTACAAGACCAGGAAGAGAAAAGGCAAGCAGAGCAGGACCAGCTTCAGAAATGGATGCTGGATGTAATTGTAGGCGAGCAAGGAAAATTACAGAAAATATTGGACGGACAAAATGAGAAATTTGAAAAAGAAGTAGACAATATACAAAAGGAAATGAAGAATCTTCAGGCAGAAGTTACCAGACTAAAAAATCAAGGACCCACCGAGAGCAGGGTATTCGCCACAGGACAAAATATAAAACCTCCAACGTATGACGGTCAAACATCTTGGACAATGTACAAAAGACAATTTGAAGCCGCTGCTGTTGCCAACGGTTGGAATAATGAAGAAATGGCTACATCACTAGTGGTAGCGCTTCGTGGGTCTGCCCTAGAACTACTACAGACCATTCCCATCAGTCAACAAGGGAAATATGACATACTCGTAGCTGTCCTGGAGAGACGATTTGGCGACCAACATAGAAGACAACTGTATCAGGCACAAGTTAAGTCCCGACATCAGAAGCCTGGTGAAAACCTGCAAGAGTTTGAGGCAGACATTAGACGTCTCATTCAATTGGCCTACCCGGGAGCGACAGAGGAATTTCAAGAGGAACTTGCTGCCCAATATTTCGTGGATGGTATTAGAGATCCAGAAACTCAGAAAATGCTACGCCTAGCCAAATTTGATAATAGCAGCGAAGCTTTGGGTCGAGCCCTAGAAATCGAGGCGGCCTGTAACATCTCCAAGCCAAAAATCAGGGCCGTATCCATCCAGGAAGAAAAGCCGACAAACAGCTGTGAATTAAATGAGATGGGTGAAATTTTGAAGAAATTAACGGAAGTTCTTCAGGCCACGGCGAGATTCCGGGAGCCAAGGGAAGATAGGACACGTAACCGAAATACATCAAATCAGTGCTATAGATGTGGCAGGACTGGACATTTCAAAAGAGACTGCCGAGTACAACTACGGTCTAGATCTCCGTCCAGAGACGCTAGGGCCCCCAAGTCAAATCAGGAAAACTTCAATTAGTCAACATTGCGGGGCGGGTGTTGGCTAAAGAAGATAAAGCCCCCAGGATCGTCTCCATAAAAAGCCTAGGAAAAGCCGCCGACAGTCTAACAATTACAGGAAAGATCAACGAAAGAGCCATAACAATTACTGTTGACACTGGTGCGGCGGTATCTTTGATAAGGTCCAACAGAGTGAATAGAGTAGAAGTTCTACCCATATCAAAGAATGTAGTTTTGCGTACAGTTACCGGTGAGACAGCTGAAGTACTTGGGGAAATGGATATCGAACTTCAACTGGGACGAATTAAACTGCACCACACAGTGTTAGTCGCCGACATCGAGGACGAATTTATTTTGGGGATGGATCTCATCGGTCAACATGGATTCTCTTTTGACAACAAGCTTAATCTTCTGAAGTTTGGCACCGAAGAGTTCGTCCTCAACAAAACAGACGATGGCACACCGACTAAAGTAGTGGCGGCATGTACTGTCAGAATAAGCGGAAATACCGAACAGATAATTTTTGGGAAATTGGAGAAGGATTTTGGAGGCTGCATCGGACTTATCCAACACCACGATTTGCCTTGCAAACACCTCGTAGGCAAAGCACTAGTCAAAACCGACGGCGAAATACCGATAAGGATAGCAAATATTTCATCCAGTTCCATCAAAATCAATAAAGGAGATGTAATAGCCGCTTGCGAGCCGGTGCAGTGGGTAACCAGTTGCGAAACGCAGTCAGAAGTAACACCCTCAACATCACCTAAGGAAGTCCTAGAACATTTCCAGAAGTCGTGGCAACATCTGTCTTCCGAAGAACTGAAGAGAGCTAGACAATTTATCAAAGAGCAGAGTACAGCCTTTGAAAAGAAAAATGGCATGACCGGAAGAACGAACATCATAAAACATAAAATCGACACTGGGAGTGCTCACCCCATACGGCAGCATCCTCGGAGGTTACCAGTGGCGAAGCAGCAAGAGGTTACCACATTAGTGGATAAAATGCTTGAAGATGGAATTATTGAAGAGTCATCAAGTCCATGGTCATCTCCTGTTGTCTTAGTCACCAAGAAGGATGGGACTACCAGATTCTGCGTGGACTATAGAAGGCTCAATGACGTCACCAAGAAGGACAGCTATCCACTTCCCAGAATTGACGACACGTTGACGACACTAGCAGGTTCTCATTGGTTCTCAACACTCGATCTAAAGAGCGGATACTGGCAAGTAGGCATTGACGAACAGGATAAGGAAAAGACTGCCTTCTCTACCGGAAGTGGTTTATATCAGTTTAAAGTTATGCCCTTCGGACTATGCAATGCCCCCGCTACTTTTGAGCGTCTTATGGAAGTTGTTCTACGAGGCCTCACTTGGAAGACATGCCTGGTCTATCTTGATGATATAATGGTAATGGGAAAAACTTTCGAAGAGCACCTACAAAACCTGCATGAAGTTTTTACTAGGATCAAGAATGCTCAGCTCTTACTGAATCCAAAGAAATGTTTTCTCTTCCAACAAAAAGTTGAATTTCTCGGACACGTCGTGTCATCAGAGGGAATTCAAACTGATCAACGAAAGATAACAGCAATCAAAGACTGGCCTCTTCCTCGCGACAAACACGAACTGCGGAGTTTCCTGGGTTTATGTACTTATTATAGAAGATTTGTCGAAGGATTTGCAAATATAGCTGCACCTTTACATAAGCTCACTGAAGAACGAGCAAATTATAACTGGGATCATAACTGTGATTCTGCGTTCAGGAAATTAAAAGCGGCTCTATGTTCTAGTCCAATATTGGGATATCCGGAACAAAAGGGTAAATTTGTATTGGACACAGACGCCAGCAACACCGGCATCGGAGCAGTTTTATCTCAAGTACAAGCAGGAGAAGAACGGGTTATCGAATACTACAGTCGAACACTTTCGAAACCTGAACGTAACTACTGTGTAACCCGAAAAGAGCTTTTGGCAATAGTACGGTCTGTTGAGCATTTCCATCAATATCTATATGGGCAAGAATTTCTGATAAGGACTGATCATGCAGCACTTAAATGGCTTTTGGATATGAAACAACCTGAAGGACAGGTAGCCAGGTGGCTTGAAAAGTTACAACAATATAACTTTAAGGTTAAGCACAGAGCAGGGAGATTGCATAATAATGCAGATGCTTTATCCAGAAGACCATGCGCGGATAATTGTAAGCATTGCCAAAGAGTAGATCAACGAGAAGGAAGTACTCCTGTTAGGCTAACGAAATTTGAGGTTGATCAGCAGTGGACCACCGAGCAACTTAAAAAGGATCAGCTTGAAGATAATGAAATAGCACTATTGCTAAGAGCCAAAGAAGAACATCAACCAAGACCAAGCTGGAGCGAGATATCAACTAAAGGACTTGCTTTTAAAACTCTGTGGGCTCAGTGGGACTCCCTGGTGGTGGAAAATGGACTTCTTAAACGAGCCTGGGAAAGCGCCGATGGAAAAGTAGTGAAGACACAGTTAGTGGTACCAAGGAGGAAGATATCGGAAGTTCTGGAAGAAGTTCATAATGGAAAGTCTGGTGCTCATCTCGGAGTGAACAAAACGATTGACAAGATTCGCGACAGATTTTACTGGGTCAACTACTGCCAAGATGTGAAATCGTGGTGTCGGCAGTGCTCAACTTGTGCCGCAAGCCAAGGGCCCAAAACAAGATCTAGGGGCAAAATGAAACAGTATAATGTGGGCCTACCGTTTGAACGTATCGCCATTGACGTAGCTGGCCCTTTTCCAGAAACAAATAATGGTAACAAGTACATTTTAGTGGCAATTGACTACTTCAGTAAATGGCCTGAAGTCTTCGCAATCCCCAATCAAGAAGCTGTTACCATAGCAGAGGTCCTTGTGAATAACCTATTCAGCAGATTTGGTGTTCCGTTAGAGCTGCACTCAGATCAAGAACGCAACTTCGAATCCAAGATTTTCCAGAAAGTCTGTGATTTACTCAACATCCATAAAACACGGACTACCGCCTTACATCCACAATCAGACGGCATGGTTGA
>JAEQML010074135.1:0-14555 GCA_016904865.1 Pissodes strobi | reverse complement strand
TAACTAATTGTCATTCGACATGTTTCACTACACAGTAGCTTTATCAAGAATGAATGGCAGTATTACAAAATGTTGTTGTCGCCCTATCGGTTCTACAGACTTGGTTTTTCTTTATTTTTATGCAAGCAATAAAATTAGGTTCGGTAAATAAGGGTTATATAGATAATAAATGGTTTAACAAAAAAGAGGATTTTAAAATAGATTTAACAAGGGTTATCTATTTAGGTCTAATTGACAATTTAGCAAAACATCTGTGTTTTTAAATTTATTAATTTCAAGGGACTCCAACAGATTTAATCTAATACCTTTATTCTCAGTCTGCGAAAATTTGGAAATTATGATCGAAATTATGATTATATTCTAGTAAGTGATTTGAATAATGAGAATCTGTCTTATGATTAATAAAACTTCTAAAATGTTCTTTTATCCTTTTAGAAAAACTTCTACCCCATTTGGCAAATGTAAATTTTTGGGCAGTCATTACATGATAGTTTATATACACCTGATTTATTTGATTTTTCTGTTTTAGTTTTGTTGTTTTTTATATATTTTCCTATTGAGTTATTAGTTTTAAAGGCGACATTGATGTCAAATGATTATTTTAGAAACTTTGCCATATAGTTGCTAATTTGACCTATATAGGTAATGAGAGCAAACTTTTTTGTGGTATCTTCAATCATTGGAAAAACAAGATTTAATGCTTTTTTATATAGTTTTTTGTTTAAAAGATTACCTATTATTTGAGAGGTGTATCCATTGTTGACCGCAATTTGTTTAATGGTATTTAGCTCTTTTTAAAAATTATAATTATTTAATGGAACTGTAATAATTAATCTGTGTAACATATTGTGGAATGCCGCTAATTTATGCTGAATGGGATGACATGAGGAATTGTGTATAACTGTGTCTGTATGAGTTGGTTTATGAAACATAGAGAAGACATGTAGGTTTCTTTCTCTATAGTAAATTTTATATTCGGGTGTATGTTATTTATAAAATCAATGAATTGATTTAATGGTCTGTCAGTGCCTGTAAAGCAAGTTAAGACATCGTCGACGTATCTGTACCAGTAAGGAAATTATTTAAAATTAGAGTGTTTACTTATTAAGTTTTCTAGTGAGTCCATAAATATTTCGGCTAGTAATGGACTAAGGGGATTACCCATAATTAGTCCTTCATTACTAGAATAAACAATTCCATCAAATTTAAAATAATTCTGTTCAAGACATATTTTCAATAATAAATTTTCAAGAAATTCTAGAACGAGGCCCAAAAAAATGCCTCGTACGGATTAGACATGAAAAAAAGTAGTCCGCGCAATTTTCGATCCTCGGCTCCTATTTCGAGAACGCTCGCCCCATAGGCTTCAAAAGTGGAAAATCGTGGATTTCGGCCCCTAAATATTATTTCGAAGAAAAACGTTTTCATAGGTCTCTTTATATTTAGGAGACAGTTTTTTTCGTATTTGGAGCCTACCGGAAATTCGGCTCCTACCGGCTTTTTTTAATCTAAATTTCGAGCTAGCGAGTTCGTATTCGGCAGGGGGTGGAGGGCATCGGTCCGAACCCCCACCTAAAATTTTAAGTCGTTAAGTCTACTAGGGGCTGGTGTCGTTCGACCTGCAAGGTTAAATTTCGCGTTGGTAGGGTTTTCGACGACGCCCAGTTCGAATGCGACCTCGACGGGAACCTGTCGCCGATAGGTTCCGCGGTAGGAGCCGAAAATAATCGATATTTTTCGATATCGAAAATTTTCAAAGTTGTATCGTTTCCTTTCCTCCCTTGAAATATAACCCCAGATACGCATCTAAACCGGTGGAATCTATCCGGCGAGTAGGCGCCCGCGCGGTTTTTAACCGGTAGGTTCCGGTATAAGGAGATGACCTGCAGGGTCTATATTTTCATGGTAAATGTACCACGTGGGGGGCTACCTGGAATTAAATCGGGGATGCTGGGGCTCGCTTTTAAGGGAGGTTTCGAGGGACTTTTTTGTGCAATTTCGTTAAAATATATGTAGAAAAGCATCAAATATGCACGAAAGGTTGAAAAAAGCAGAAAACGTTAAAAAAGGAAAAAAGCATAAACATTTTTAGTCATATGATGTATTTTTCCATATTTGTGACGAAATTTCATCAGCTTTTATTATTTATCCTAAGCATTATGCTTATAAATCCGGACTTTAGTTATTACCATAACAAAAGGTTTAGAAAAATCTAATTAGATTTAGAATCCCACACTGAACATTCAGTATGCCTCATGGATGCTGGGGTAAGCAAACTTTCGGCAAAATGGCGAAACACACGAACTGTTAAAAATCTGCACATCCAAGTTGCCACATATAACATAAGAATTATGAGTACTCAGAAACATCTGGAAGAACTTAAACAGGAATTGTATCAGATAAAATGGGATATTGTCGATATATCAGAAACTCGCCTGTCAGGAGAAAAATACACCATTCTTAGACTGGGCCATACATTATTTTAAGAAAAACACAGTTTCAGATTACCTCTTTGGAAGTGTGGTCAGCTTAATCAGTGAAAATCTTTAACCTATATAACACCAATTTTAGGATGAATTAAACAAAATGTACTGGAAAAAAAATAGATAAAATTCGAAAACTGTAACACATGGTAGGGACAAGTTCGAATAGTAAGTTTTGGAAGAAATAAAAAAAAACTTTCCTAGGTTTTTTTATTTTATTTTTTAAATAAAAGTGGCGCAAACCATACCATTAAACGGGCATATTTGCGCCATCAAATTAAACTGACTGTAACTAACGCTATATTAATATGTGGTTACTACATTGGTAAGATTGTATTACTTCATTTTATTATATAAAATAGGTAGCATTTTTTTTCAAAATAGAAACTCTTGATATACTTCAAATATTTAGTTATTTCTTAAAAATCAATTTCATCTGAGAAATTATCAAAAAATATATCTAAAAATGGGTTATTTCATGAAGTCGTAGATTCAGCACGCAGAGTTGTATGTTTGATACATTTTCCGACGCGATTTTGTCTGCAGGAACGTTCAACTTTTTTCTATGTGTCTAAACAGATTTTATTTATCAGATCTTCTAATTTCCAAATTTTATAGGTTTAAAAGTTCTTCCACGTTTACTGGATAAATGTCACATTTACAAAGACCAGCCTTTAACTTGTCAGCAACATTGGCTGCAAGAATTTGTAGCATTTTATTTAGTAGAGGTGGAAACTGTTGCTTTTGAGTCGCATCGCTGCGAATGCCTTCTGGAAGATCTTTCTGCTCAAAGAGCACTTGCATCCGAGAAACTTTGAGCTGTTTAGACATGGCCACATCAAGTGGCTGGGTTAAGTGCATGCTATTGGGTAGTAAGCATATTACGGTAATTTCGTTACTATAACAAAGGAGAAGCGCGTCTACCTTTAGGTGAGACGAAATATTCTCACAGTCAGTCGGTGAAAATCAAACCCTGAAGCAATACGATGTATATAATGGTGTATGTGCATAAATAGCTTCTACTATAAGGCAGCAACACAAGTTGAGATAATTGGTCGAATCTGACTTGCATATGCACTTAGTTGTTTACATCCCGAATTGCGGTCTTTAGAAGCTCATTTCAACTTCGCTTTTATTAAGAAAAATTCAAAACGTGAAATAAACCGAAGAAAATAAGGTCTAAATCAGTAAAGCATTAACATCGTAGACACCTAGCTTAATAATTTAAGATTTGCAGACCATGTCGCGTCGCTCTAATTGCATGCAGTACCAGAGACTTGAACGAAATGTTGCAACAACCAAATGAAACATCAACAAAAATCGATTTAAAAATTAACTGCATTAAAACCAACCAAAATAAGGTGTCCTGAAAACGTTGATATAAAATTAAGAATCATGCCATCGATCTAAGATACATAATTAAACTAGACAAAGAAAATTAGAGCGCGGAGATCACCAGACGAATCCGAATCTCGTGGGCAGCTTTTGGTAAACTGAGTTTTATATTTAAAAATTGCACAATGCCTATAAACCTAAAAACCAAAATCTACAGCACATGTATCCTGCCGATTAATACCTATGGAATGGAAACCATAACACTAGGATAAATGCTAGCAAACTTAGAACGACGCAAACATCGATGAAACGAACTATGCTCGGTATCTCACTGAGAAAGAGAAGAAGAAATGATGAGATCGTGAAGTGGCATTGAACAAGGTATATGGCCATACAAGCTGAAGAGGCCAAGAATAACGAAAAGAAATGCGGGGTGACCACCAAAAGGTGGATTTATGATATACAAACCATAGCTGACAGGCAGTGCATGAGGGCAACCAAAAAGCTGGGGAGAGTGGAAAGAGACGGAAGAGACCTACGTCCAGGAGTGGACGGATTGAGAAAGAAAAATAGAAAAGGCTACTTAAATATAATTTGGGTTACAATGGAAGTTATGTTGGAACCTTAATGAGTACTTAATACAACAACAAAGATATGTTTTTTTTTAACATATTTGTTTTTATTTTTCGTATAATTAATTTGATATTCTTTACAACAAATTTTTTTTAAATTATTTTTTTTTTAATAATTTTTGTTGACTCGCTTCCTGACAAGCCATAGTCATTAGGTGGATCGCCCAGATAAGCCTGATTCACGAGATAGTACCGATTACACTGAAATATCCAATTCAAGCTTATGCTTAGATCAGATTAAATTCAATGTGTTCACACTGAATTTATTCCGTAATTCGGTAGAATCGGCTATTAAGGTTTTAATATTTGTTCTTTGTGGTTATACACTTTTTATGCGTGCCACACCTGTTTGCCTGCATTGTTCACTGCAATAAAGTTTTGTGTCTGCATCTACATGACATGTGGAAAATATTTTTACTTGTTTGAACGTGTTTCGCTCATAATTTGAGCAGTATAAATATCAAAAAAAAAAATTCATCTAACAGAATGACAGGTGGCCCAGTTGCAGTAATTAACGCTTTTGCGGATATTTTTATGGATACAGCCGTAAAGCACAAAAATTCCTGCCGAATCTTTTTGCTTGGACAGTATGACTATTTATGATATATTTACAATTCATGGTATATTGCCCTCGTATTTTTTGTTTGTTTATATGTATTGAAACGCCCCTGACCCCGGGTGTACCTTTTTGCACCCAAAAGCCAGCAAGTTTGTTGGACGTGATCGTAACGATAATAATAATAGATATTATTACTGTCGGCTAAGTTCCTGTTTAATTGACGTTGTTTTGCAGTAGGTTCTAAAGTAGATGTTTGTGCAACGATTATCTCGAATAATTACAATTTTTAAGTGATTAGTCAATACTGGCAATAAAACACAAATGACCATTCCTTATATTTCTATTTTTCTTTACTTGTACAGTTTAATGAAAACGCCGTATTAATTTATAGAAAATAACCTTTAATCTATAAAAAACCTTAAATACAACATTAAATGAATTTATCTATTAGAGGAATCATGTACTTAAGAAAAATATACATTATTTGCGGGAATTAAATTACGATATTTCAATTAGGCCCTGAACCAAGATGTAAACCGTGACCTCTGAATAAAAAAATCCAAAGTATGTGCCCTTACACTGTGCTCTACGCTCGATACATTCACATTACTCATTCGGAAGATATAATAATATGCATACCACCTCGAATACATGCACATACTAAAGATAATTAGTAACAAGCTGACAGCGTAGCTGATAAGATCTGACGAAGACGTATAATATATATTTTTAGATACCCCCCACTGAATTAAGTCACAAGGTTCTTTTGGGGGGTTGTCCCGAAGGATCTTTTCTTGTCTCGCAGGCTCTTTTCGCGTCCCGTAGGACTATTGTACCCTTTGTTTAAGAATCTTAACACTATTAGCCCAACTTGTTATTCGGATATAATCGAGTTTAAGTTTAGTTGAACATCTTTGGTCACAATCACCTCCCCGTATGAAATCTAATTAAAACAGCGCAATTTACGAGAATCTGATCACGCTAAAGCATGAGGTTTTGAAAGTACGACCGTCCCTTAAAATGATGTCTAAATATTAAATCGTAATGAATTTAAGTGAAACCAAAGGATTTACCTATTTGTAAGGAAGTCATCTGGACTCCCCTGCGAGCTGCGCCTATGGCTGAGGTTTTAGGATTTGTTCTTAATTTCATTTGGCTCAGGAAAATGACTTATAAGCTCAATTTCTTTTATAATTGCAAATTTATATAAGCGGTGTGAGAAACTTGACTCTAATTGGGTATCAGAATATGTGAAAATTTGAATAAGAGTTTTGGCGAGTGGAATCGGACACCAGTCTCTAACCAAAATTAGAGAAATTGAAAATAGGAGGAAATTTTAACTAGTCTCAAGCTTTTAACAAAGCGAGTGGATTTATTTTGCGCTTTTACCCAGTCGTAAAGCTTTTTGCAAAGCGAGTGGGTTTTTCTTACTCTTTTAACCAGTCTCAAGCTTTCGCGAGTGGATTTCTTACTGACGATCTCGTTTTGCGGTGGCGTTTTTATAGGCAAAAGTCCCCACTTGATGTGTGAGTGCGACAAGAGGCTATTAAAATTCCGATCTCACACATTAGAAAAATGTATTAAAAAGAGACGAAAATAAGTGTGCCGCGTACTTCCAACGGTTGACTCGACCCCCTCTTTACCTGCTTCGGGGGTTGCTTCCAAAAAGTGCGTTTTAAAGCTTTTTATAATACGGAGTGTATTTCAATTTTGCCGGTGAATTTAATTATTTTAGAACTTTTCTTTGTTAATTTGCATACCTAGGGCATAGCCTAAAGAAAAACATAGCTGCGACACTTAAGCGCGGCACCTTTGACAAGCGAGGACCAACTTTATTACTATGTAGTGGGGAGGAGATAAATAAATCTAACTTGACGTCAACCCCCCGCCAATCATTAGTGAAGTGAGCCGTGTTCAAATTTTTTGGGATGTTATATACTAAAATTGTTACTCTCCTCTATTATTTTATTTAAACTTTCATTGCAAAATATATGATTTATAAAATACTGCTTATTTCGAGTAGAGAATAACCAATTTTTTGATCCAAAAAGCTGCATAAAGAGAGCCGGATATTTATTTAAACATTACACCTGAAAGAAATAGTTAAAAATGTCTTTTGAAGTGAAATTAAGAATGGCGAATGTAGATTACTTGTAGTAAGTACAGCATTCTTGAAAGAAAAGTCAATTACCTAAAGAAAAATATAATTGAGTTACATATTATTTTGATAAATTACGATCAATAAATCAACTCATTTATGTAGAAATTTATTTATTTTTTAACGTTATACCACACATATAATAAATTGAAATTGAAGTAAACTCACATGAATATAACTATAATAGAATATAAGTTCCAAGATAATCTTCAAATATCTATATCTATACACAAGAAAAGTTTTTTTATATGAGATTTTATTTTGCACAAGTAGTTTCGGTTTTAGACGAACTTGTGAAGATCTGCAATAATAATTTTGAAAATTTTGATTTATCTAGTTGTTCTCTTCTAAGCTTAAAAAAGATCTAAAATAAGTACATAATTTTGTTTTATATAGATTCTTAGCAACCTGCACAATTTTATAAACGTATTATGTACGATTTTGCATCTTTTTTGCTTTTTCATTTTATTCGCTAGATAAAAATATTGTCAAGATGGTGAAATGATAACATTTTTATTCGCTGTAACTTTTTTGTTTTTAAAGATATCAAGTTAAACAAAAAAGCAAAATGTAGGGTTGGTAGCCAAGTTTTTTTCTAAGTTACATATAAAACAAAAACACTAACGATTTTTTGACATATCAGCCTACTCTATATTTTTTAAATGGAACACCCTGTATATTACTACATTTTTGGAATCTCTAGAGAAATCTAAACACATTTCGTGTAAAATATCTTATACCTATCTTTAGGTGTTTACGAAATATTGACAGTTGAAAGTCGGGCATTTTGACATTTTGATAGGCTTTAAAATCTAAACCGCACGAGAGCAAAGAAAACGGTTTGCATATTCCTGTCTATCGAATGACAGTAACTTTGAATTTAACCAGCGAATGAAATTAACCGGAACTTTTAAACCTCCGGTTAAATTGAAAGCCACTATCATTCGATAGCTTATGAAAACCTAAGATAGAGATGTGCAAACCGTTTTCTTTGATCTCGTGCGGTTTAAATTTTAAAGCCTGTCAAAATGCCCGACTTTCAACTGTCAATATTTCGTAAACAGCTAAGGATAGGTATAGGATATTATACACGACATGTGTTTTGATTTCACTAGAGAGTCCAAAAATGTAGTAATATATAGGGTGTTCTATTTAAACAATATATAGAGTAGGCTTTTATGTTAGAAAATTATTGGTGTTTTGTTTTATATGTAATCTAGAAAAAACTTGGCTAGCAACCCTACATTTTGCTTTTTTGTTTACCTTGGTATCTTTAAAACCAAAAAGGGTACAGCGAATCAAAATTATATCAAGGTGCTGATCAAATCTCAAATAATGGATATATCTGGATAACGATCAACTTTTACGAAAAACTACCAGCAAAAATAATGTTTTTGAGACTTACACCTTTATTGTAGAATCCGAACTGTTTATTGTCAAACGAAATGTTCTGCACTTTCTTGTCTTCCACATAACCACAACCTGAAAAATAGTCCCCACCAAACCGAAAATTTCGTATATCTAGATAATTACTAAATAACTAAGATAAGAAGATGCAAATCGTTTCGCGCTAAGTTAAACAGATCAAATTCTTTAAATAGAAGGAATGCTATTCGACATGCTACATGAAATTTATCTAGAATTTTTAGAAGAATTCCAAAATCGGAAAATATGTCCCGCTCTTTTGAGACCTTTTATATTGAAATATAATTCAATAATATTGTCAAACTAAAATCAATATGGCTAAATGATGAAATGGTTGTAAGACTAATAAAAAAATTAGAAACATGTTATTTCTATTAAATGTGTATACATATGAAGGGTACAGGGGAAAAACGATCTAAGCGCCATTTCCATAGGAAACTTTTTTATTATTAACTTCACTGAAAATTTTATTCTTGATAAAAGTTAGTGTTTGGAAAAAAACTAATTTTGATAATACTAAATTAAATATAAGTTATACAGGGTACTCAATAAATACAAAAATGATGGTTAAAAATTCAAAAACTTTGGAATATCGGAAAACCTTCTACAGAAAATATAAAGCTCGTATTAAGATAAAAATAAAAGTCAAATACCATTTTTTCCAAAAGCGCACCCCAAATCTATGTCAATTACTGAAAAACCATGCTTTTTCTTAATTTTGTCCTTATTTTGTTTTCAGCAACGATGCACTGTTGGAAAAAATGGTATTTAACTTTTATTTTTATCTTAATACGAGCTATATTTTTTCTGTAGAAGCTTTTGCTATATTCCAAAGTTTTTGTTTTTTTAACCACCGTTTTTGTATTTTTTAAGTACCCTGTATAACTTATCCCTAATTTAACATTGTCAAAATTAGTTTTTTTTTCCAAGCACCAACTTTTATCGAAAATAAAATTTTCTGTGAAATCAATAATAAATAATAATTATGCAATATACGCATTTGCATGAAGAATGGCTTGCGTTTTATGCACTACGGAAGTGCATAAAACGAGATGGAACTAACCCAAACTAACCCAAGCTAACGGAAATTGTTTCTCCGAGGTTTGAATGAAGAAAAAGAAAGCTAACCGAAATTGTTTCCCGTACTTCATTCACACCTTGAATAAACAATTTCGGTTAGCTTGGGTTAGTTTGGGTTAGCTTGGGTTCGTTTGGGTTAGCTTGGGTTAGTTTGGGTTAGCTTGGGTTAGTTTGGGTTAGCTTGGGTTAGTTCCGTCTCGTTTTATGCACTACGCACTTGCATTCAAACCTCTGAGAAACAATTTCGGTTAGCTTGGGTTAGTTTGGGTTAGTTCCGTCTCGTTTTATGCACTACGCACTTGCATGAAGAATGGCCATTCTTCATGCAAACGTACGGGAAACAATTTCGGTTAGCTTTCTTTTTCTTCATTCAAACCTCGGAGAAACAATTTCCGTTAGCTTGGGTTAGTTTGGGTTAGTTCCATCTCGTTTTATGCACTACGCACTTGCATGAACCGTCTCGGTTTAGGCACTACGCACGTGCCATTCTTCAAGCAAACGTACGGGAAACAATTTCGGTTAGCTTGGGTTAGTTCCGTCTCGTTTTATGCACTACGTATTTGCATGAAAATGGCTTACGCGAAGCCATTCTTCATTCAAACCTCTGAGAAACAATTTCGGTTAGCTTGGGTTAGTTTGGTCTCGTTTTATGCACTACGCACTTGCTTCGCGCAAGCCATTCTTCATGCATACCTGAGAGAAACAATTTCGGTTAGCTTGGGTTAGTTTCGTCTCGTTTTATGCACTACGCACATGCATGACGAATGGCTTGCGCGAAGCAAATACCAAGAACAAATATCTCTTAAATATCTGTATATTTGTATTATACTTTTCTCATTCCGCATGACCAGTGCCAAAAAAGACATAGTTGCTGCCGAATTGGTGCTTTCGATTTTTCAAAAAACTATCCTATTAACACTGAGTACTGCTTACGGCATCCGTTGCAATAAAAAAATTTCCAAATGGTTTGTCCGCCCGCTGTTTAATTGTGCACTGTCTTCGGCATCGCCGATTTTTACACCTTAAATTCTCCCTTAGTAATACTTTACCTACTAAAAAATCGTATAGTTCTCATTGCTGTAATTTAATACGATTTCACATAGCTGGAATGAACCTTGAATTCCCATTTTTATTGCGTTTCGATCACGATCTTTAAAAAGCTTTCGAAATGCTGTCAACAAATCGACATTAACGGTTTTAAATTTGGCTTTTGTTAATTTTGACATTTTGCCTCGCATTTTGCAAAGCCTACTTGATGCTTAAATCGCTTTAAAAACGTCGCGTCTGTAATCTAAATATGGCTTATTACACCGACATTACGAACATTTAATATCAATTTTTTACCAAAAAAACGTGATAATATCTCGATGATCCTCACTTTTTTGGATAGAGAATAAAAAAACGAATCGATTGGTACCAAAATTTTTCCAAAAAACCCATTATTAAGAAGTTACCTTATCTGCACCAGATCCAGTTCTTTCCGCTTTCTGAAAAAACTAGTTCCAGCCGTGGACCACAAAAACCATTTGAAGAATCCTCCTTAACAACTTAAAAACTGAGGGTAGAGGAGTTTTTAATGAAACCAACTCCGATGTTCTTCCACAAAAGTTCTAAGATTGATAGTTATCTTAAGGAATATCTGATACTCGATCCGGCTTGCGATTAGTTATATCCCGCTAAATTATTTCAAGATATAAATGTTAGTTAGGAGGAGGAAGATGAGGCAAATGATGGGTACTCTGATTGGTCTTTACTAAGATGCACAGTGCTGTGCAATAAAAAGTCATTCAACTCCGACACCTAAACACACCCAATATTTGACAGCAATAAAGATTTTTTTGGATATTGTCAAATTGTGTCTGCTTTTAAATTTCAGGGTTGTACTGCACAGCACTGTACACTAGACGCTCAGACGCCGACGCGACGTTTGAACGGGTCGTAATTACCTGCTTTTATAATGTTTTTCAAATTGAGGAATATTAATCGCTAATATGTATCTAAGTGTATGTAATTCAGTGGCGCACCCAATAAAAACTATCGATCGAGGGGACGGGTGAAATTAATTAAAAATTTTGGCCCATTATCGATGACATCAATGTGATCTTAATTACGGTAATAAGGAAAAGTAAAATTACCGAAAATCATTCATGACAATTTGTTTCCCTAGATGAGCTTGAATGCATTTTCACTGTTGCACATAATATATGCACTTTTATAATAAGAATACATGATATTTTTTCCTTCAGGACAAGAAATCTAAGGGAATGGTTTTCTAATTACCAATTGCTTTAATATCCGAAATATATTTTGTAGATTTATGGAATAAATCCCAGCTTGGGGGGCTCTGGCCGCTCACCTCTCCTTTTGGTGCGCCACTTATTTAATGATTATAAAATTTGCAGTAAAAATTGTGAAAGAATATGGTTTTTAAACTAGGAAGTTCTTAAAGAATATTTAATAGCATATTATGTAGGCAAATGTGACTGTAATTCGTATTCCCTATAAATTTCGACCACTTTGTATATTATGTTTCCAAAATGTTCGCTTTTTGACGAAAATATTTATAACAAAATAATGTCTTTAAAAGATGGTCAGTTTTAACAGATCTACCTTGTATAAAATTATTACATAGTCGATTATGTAACTGCGTTTCATTTATTTGATTGTATATGTGACTGCTACAAAATATTATTAAAATCCCTTGCATAGAAAAAGATATTTTGAATTTTATCCATTATGTCCTATATCTCGCGACACTGTACGCTGGCCCAAAATAAATTGTGGGACAATGAGCCACCTATATATTTCCCGTACATTTGTACGGCTCAGCTACATCTTTCATATTACAGTCGGCCTAAAGTAAAGTTTTTCGATGTATTCCTCAAAAAATCAAGGCCATTTGTATCTAAAAGGATTACAAGGCTTTCTTAATTAGATTATTTTTAATCATTTCATTCTTGAGGGGCGATTTCAAACAATATTTTAGTGATTTACATTGGCATTATTTATAAAAACGAGTAAAATTTTAATTTTATGTTTCAGTGGCAACTTTGTTGGGAGCTATCCTTACGAGACCGGCGAGTCTGAATGTGAAGAGCTACTGTGTTAATATTTGAATTGAAGAGTCAAAGTCTACAATAATTGTGCATTTATCAACTATTTAAGTGCAATGTATATTTTACAGAAGTAATAAAGCAGCTGTTTCTTCATCTATGTCCCTCCAACTATTCACGTTCATATGGCTCCTTTCCTTTGATATTTCCTCTGAAAAAAAATATATACGCTATATTTTACTAAATTTCTATACGTCATTGCTCAGCAGATATTGGGCGAGGAAACGGTCCGATCAGGAGCGCCTTGGCCTCGCCTGTGAGTGGCAATATTTTGCGTGGAATACTCTATTTATTATAGATGTTTAACAATATTCCGGTTTATTTTAAATCGTTCTATTTTTTTTGCTTTTTCTGTTTTTTTTAGTAGCCGTGGAAGATCGATTTAGAAAAAATCAACATCGAACTATTATTAAACGTTGATAAGAAATAGAGTACCTCGCGGCCCTCGCGCAGCGGATCGTGATACACATGCTAGGTCAGTGTACTTGTCTCCTTGCCCAATATTTTCTAGGCAACTGCGCCAAACAAACGGCATCAACCGCATCGTGATGTCCAAATCTTTCACTTGGAGCACTCTAACTCTTTCTCTGTAAAAACTTCGAATTCATCATAATGGCTCTCGTCAAGAAAAATTTTTAATTGATATATAACTTTCGAGGAGTCAGCCGCTTTGATCTCCGCTGCATTTAAAGATCCTTTACACAAATAGTGCACTATGTAAAAATCGACCTCTCCTATTGGTCGATCCATCTCGTATTATGATATGTCTGCGTGATGCAATCGATTTCTGTCAAGAGCTCGCGTGGTGTAGAGGGTTATACAGCTGGGTCTCACCTGGACGGCCGAGGTTCAAACCCCGTTGCTATTTTTTATTATTATTTTTTTAAATTATGTTTTTAAACAGCTTTTTTTCTTGATTTTGTGCATGCCTTGGGTTAGTTTTGGTTAGCACCTGGTTAGGTTCCTTTTCTTGAGCCCCCGTAGGGAGCGAAGCGAGCGGAGGGCTATACGGATCGACCAATAGGAAGGCCGATTTTTATATAGTGCACTATTTGTGTAAAGGATCTTATAATGCATATCCGCTCTACTACCAAACTTTCAGTGGACAAATATTGCACTATGAATAAATTGTTAATAATTCACAATACTTTCCTCGATTAATAACAGTTTGTATAAAAATTGGATTTATTTAAACCGACAAATAACTAAAACTTACCCCGGTCCATAATTGCATACGTATAGCCGACAGACATGCATGCCTTTGCGCGCCATTTGTTGTATGCGATCATCTGCAGGAGCACTTGTATTCAACGCTATTTCAAATAAAGAATTGGCGCATCCCAGAAATTCTGAATCGGCCCATATTAGCTGAAATATTAACAAACATTATTTAGATAAGAGTAGGGTAAGGGTATATAAAAAAGTAATATATAGGTGTTTCTTATTTAAATATGCGTTGTCTCCCATGGATATTGGAGTGTCTAAGTAGATAATGGAAGATTTACAGTCTCAAATTACCTTTTGGTGTGCTCTATGCTAACAGCAAGAAACACCCTTAGTATTTTACTTTTGATCAAGTGATCGTTTAGACGTCAGTTGATCAATTCATTCTATAGGAATTGCGTATCATGCAGCAACGCGGCTGATATTCAACATGGTAAAATTCTGAATATTTTTCATCAAGGCCCACTGATTTTGAAAATTTCGTCAAGTCGACGCCAATGGAAAAGGTGTTGGGTTGTTCCACTCAATTAACTGAAGACAATTTAT
>MU195819.1:246-14555 GCA_016904865.1 Pissodes strobi | reverse complement strand
TTCCTCACCCAATTAGATCACCATAACCTCAAATTTTGTGTAGTTTTATGTTGATCTACATTTTCATTTATTATCTTTAAAGATTGCAACTTTACTTTCTTTTTAAATTACCATTTCTTGTAACTTGTAAGTATTTATGTGAACTATTTTCCATATTAAGGAAATTATATTAAACACCGCTACTGAATCAAGACAGATAGTCACAATGACAAGACTAGGCGGTAAGAGTTAAAGTAAGAAAGCAATAGAAAAGTCCAATAGGATTTGGAAAGATTATATGGCCTTAATGAAGCAATATATTTACCCAGTAATCTTAATACAGTCTTTTAAGTAGCAGATCTAAGACTTGAGCTTTATTGCTGTCTTATATAAAACTGCAAGTGCTCAAAGAATATGTTTTAAATCCAACTTAAAGCTATAGTCTTAAGACAGATTATTTTAAAACTAAACATACTTTAAACGCTCCAGAAGTTCAACAAGGTTTAAGATTAATAACACAAAAGCGTTGTTAAAGCTAAAACAAGAGTAACCGGCCTCAATTCCATGGACACTTAATATTATTGCTGCCACGGCTGCTTTAAAACTTATTTTTAAGAATAAATGGACTTTAAGATCTGTTAGCATGTTCGAAGGTGTTCATAAAACCCCAGTACTTCTACCGACCATTTTAAAACCATTTTAAAGCTGATATAAATCTATCTAGCATTTAAATTGTTACTTGGGAGGGAACAGTGGTGGAAATGATTTTAGTGACTGAAAGTCCCACACCCTTGGGTTGACCTATCACCAATGGCCTAGGGACGGTGTGGTATGCATTTTGGATCCGTCAACCACCACTATAATAAAAAAAAGAAAAAGGTTAGTTTGGGTTAGTTTAACTAATTTAACTAACCCTAACTACCTCAAACTAAACGTAAATGTTCTTCAGTTTTAAGGTAAGAAAATGTTCAATATTTCCATAAATTATCATTTCCGCCAGAAAATGTTTGTATAAAATTAACTAACCCAAACTAACCGTCCATAATAACAAAATAGTCATTTTATGTGAAGGACCTGTACTAAGCAATTACTCAAAACTCGAATTACAGTAATCAAACTTTGGGTGCTTTTTTGGGTCAGCAAATGTGGTGCATCCAGAAATCGTTTTAGATTACACTACTCTAGGACATTTTTTTTTAAATCGAAAATACCTATATTATGTCAGTGGTCTAAAGAAAAAAAATTATGTGCCTCACCTATATAAACATACAAGTGAAGTGAAACTTCTGAAAGAGATATAAGGAATTGAGTTTTTAAGCTTTTTATTCTAAATTTTTGCCCCTGGTTTCGACACTTTTTTTTATTTAATTTTTTCCATTTTTTTCAACTTTTTTTTCGCCGAAAACCGCGTTTCTCTTAACTAATTTTTTTTTCTTTATTTCGTTTTATAATACTATTAACAACGGCTGAATGGAGGATGGAGGATGCTGGATCCTTGGCTACTCCCTGCACTGATGAATATGTTACTCCTCAAGCTGTCCAGGCCATTGCAGCTATGTCGGACCTCTGTGCATTTAATGGACTTTTTTAGTCAAACCGTATTCCTAATGCCAATAATAGAATTTTGATTTAGTTCTAGCTTTTAAATTTGTTAAAGTAACAGCATGTGATCCTCTTGTTAAAATTGTCAACCATGGACCTCTTAATTTTCCAATTTTATTATCTAAATCATCATATAATTCTGTCAGCCCCCGAGCTAATATTTTTTATTTTGATTTTAAATCGGCCAATTTCTCACTTATGATTATCTGGGAACTATTCAGTGGAAGGCCCTTTTCTGTGATAGGGAGATGCAAGACATGGTGAACATTTTTTATGACACTGTTTATGGTTTCATAAATGAATTGGTACATATCAAGAAGATTTTTAGTAGATAATTTCCTATATGGTTTAGTCAGGGTCTGATTAATATAACATTTCAAAAAAATTGGCTCATAAAAAATGCAAATTAAATAATGCAGCAGCTAATTATGAGGTTTTTACAAGTTTGAGGTCCCAATCTAAGACACTTTCTAGATACTGTTACAATTCATATGTTAATAACATTGAACATTCTTTGACTGATAGCCCGAATCAGTTTTGGAATTTTATCAATTCCAGGCGTGGTTCATCTTCCATTCCTTCTAAACTTCATTTTGATGATGATGAGTCTGAAATAGGCCCTGGGGTGGCTGATCTGTTTTCTAGATATTTTAGCTCTGTATACTCTGTGAATCAGTCTGTTTTCCCAGAAGAACCTTTTCTAAACAATCTACATGTCTGTGTGATTACTCAATTACTATATCGGATGTCTACTCTGAGCTAGCTGCACTGAATACTTCAAAGGAGCCTGGCCCAGATAGTATACATCCCGTATTTTTGAAGAATTGTGCTTTTATCCTGGCATTACCTATTCAAATTACATTTAATAAATCCCTAGATAAGGGTTACTTTCCTGACTTCTGGAAAACCAGTTTTATTATTCCTATCCATAAATCAGACGATAACTCCGATGTTAGAAATTACAGACCTATCAGTATTATTAGTATTAGTTCTGTATTTTCTCCTTTAATAATCAATGAGCAGTTTGGCTTTTGTCGAGGCCGTAATACTGAACTAAATCTACTAAACTATTCTTCTACTATAGTTCAGGCCTTGGAGCCGGGTTTGGAAGTTCATGCTAAATATACAGACTTTAGCAAAGCTTTCGACAAAGTGCCACATAATATTCTACTCAGTAAACCTAAAACCCTTGGTGTTTCCGGTGCACTACTTAATTGGGTGTAGAGTTATTTAACCAATCATACACAGCTGGTAAAGGTTAATAACTTTCTGTCACACATGAGATTACTGTAACTTCGGGACTCCCTCAGGGATCTCACATTGGGTCTTTGTTGTTTATTATTTTCCTTAATAATGTTTACATGTGCTTTGGAAAGTCAGTTTTTGCTTTTTGCAGCCGATCTAAAACTATTTAAGGTTATATCTAATCTGGAGGACAGTCTGGACCTTCAACATGATTTGGATAAATTTGTAGAGTGGTGTGTCCTAAATGGCATGGAATTGAATGCAAACAAGTGCAAACTTATGATATTTTCCAAAAAACGTAATAAAACATCTTATGACTATGCCATTTCGGGCAACATTCTTTTGCAGTCTGAGTCCATCTCAGATCTTGGGATTACTCTTGAGTATGAACTCTCCTATACTGACCACATCACATCCATTGTTAATAGAGCTTTGCGGAAGCTGGATTTTATTAAGAGAAATACTGTAGATTTTTCTTGCAATACATAAACTTTAAATTCTTTAATAACGAATTAGATTATGAAGGCTTGCACCAAAGAATGAATTTGATGCCACTATCAACTAGAAGAGCACTGAGAGATGTTCATCTTCTTTATAAAATCATTAATTCTGTTGTTGACAGCCCCATTTAACAAGCTAAATCAATCTCTATATTCCACAATTTAACCTTTTCGGGGACGAATTTTTTGAAAAAATTAAAAATCCTTATAAAAATAAGACTAACTTTATTTCGAGTATAAAATCGTTAAAATCATGTTTGGTGAACAAAAACATTGTTTATTTTTCTAAAAAAAACTTAAAATTTAAACGTACACATTTGTGGCCTTTGATCGCCTGAGGAACTAACATTTTGTATTTTTTTTACTTAAAAGTAACGAAATATGAAATTATTAATCGCTGTGAAACTTTTCCATGCATTCTGGACAAATACTTTTATTGCACTTTTTACACGCGTAACGTGTTCTCCTTGTGCAGCTCTTCTCATGGCACCTTGGGGGATTTTTGTATTCTAATTTTATTGGGTAATGTCCAATGCCGTCAGTTCTTATTTCTGGAATTTCTCTGGTCCAAGCTTTCTTCTTTACTACCGGAACTTCGTTTCCCGATGTTGATGGTCTTCCTCGTTTCTTACGATTCTCAGCAACATATATCATTGCGGTTGCTACAGAACCTTTGAATTCGAGGAAAGATATGCCAATATTTTTTTGTTTTTTGTATAGTATCCAACTATTTACTAGAGTAACGTTTAGAAAATGAAATACAATCCTTATATAATATTTTTTGCTTTTTATTGCTTGGGGATAATGTCCTACCATTTTGTCAGCCATATCAACCCCACCCATGTAACGGTTATACTCTATTATGGAATGTGGTCTAAAACATTCTTTTCCGCAAAAAGAAAACGCTGTATGGACAATTTTATTATCCGACCATCTAATAATAGAAATATTACTTGAGGAAGTCGTAATGGAACAAGTTCCACGTTGTTGTTTTGCGATAGTTTTGATATTAGTCAATTTACCACTTGCACCTTGTAACCTATTGGGTCGAATAGTTCCAATCACGTAGATATCATTGTGTTTTAGATCTAAAATAAGTGGAATCGACGTAAATAGATTGTCTAAAAATATCTTGTGATTCTTCCCCTCTAATCCATTACAAAGCCGAACCACAGTGTCTCCAATAACTCCTAAACTTGTAGGTTTGCTTTTACAAGACTGGTACATCTCAAATTTCGTTACATGGCCATCTACAGTAGCACGAACCCACACCTTGAACCCCCACTTTTCGGGCTTTGATTTTATGTACTGCTTACATTTGTGTCTACCCTTGAAGGGGATTATCATTTCATCAATAGCTACACATTCAGGCGTTGTTGCAGCTTCTTCAAATGTCCTAGCTAAGATATACAGAAACGGACGTATTTTCCTAAAACTGTCGGTATTTTCTTCGGTTATATCGTCATTGTTTACAAAATGCAGAAATCTTTTGATTTCCTCGTATCTTTTTAGAGCCATTGTGTTTTTTATAATCCCTAGTCCCAAGCCTTCTACTGATGACCAGTACATTCGATACGCCGGATATTTGATGTATGTCATTATTATATTTATGCCAAAAAATTGTTTCATCTCTTCAAGTCCCACTGAAAAATTGTGTTTTCCTTGTTGAACAGCAAAGCGAATTGTTTCCGTGGTTATATGGGAAAATAATTCCTCCGGAAATAAAGACATAAAAAAAGCGTAGGGTGTATCTCCCATTACGTTGATTCTGTAGTCGCTAACAAACTGCGGAAGATTTTCAGACAGTTCATTATCCTTCTCTGCAAATCAAATATCTGGATCACGATGATCTTTTTTTCGAGTTTTGCCGTGCAATTCTTATTGCCAAGTCGCTAAGAGGCAAATTATATTCTGAATCGTTATCACTGCTTTCGCTGTCTCCGGAGCTATCGGATGGTAACTCGACGCAATCATCGTCTATCTCAATGCTTTCAAGATCTGAATCATTTGGATTTGAAATATGACTTATGACCTGAATTCTCTCTTTTTTCTTTCCGTAGAATACAGAAGTTGGAATTTCCTCTTCCATTACCTTATGAAAGAAAAAAAAAATACTATCAATGAGTGTGGTTTTAAAAAAAAACATTGACGATCTGTTGAAGTCAATAAGTAGAACTAATGCCATTTCTGCTCTTTGTACACACTTGTGTACATGTTTAAACATAGCTCAAACAGAGACGCTAGCCAAGACACATGTATCGCCTTTTCTGCATTACATACTGTATAAAATGGCACGGCCACGTCTGTGGCCACGCAGCATATTATATGGTGCGACCGGCAACGTTAGTTTAAAAGTTTCTGGGAAAAGTCCACATATTGTGTACACGTCCTTGAAAAGGTCTCGAAGTCGCCAGTCTTTCCATGTAACCTTTCATAGAACAAACTATGCTAAATACTCATTTTTTCCTAGATCCTTATCCCTTGTAAATCATACATCTCTTGACATTTTCTGTAGCCCCAAACAATTTTCTACTCAATTAAAACACTTAGACTTGGCAGGCTTGTAGATCTTATGTACTTACTTGTTTTTGATGGGAGTTTGAGAGGACTACTCTTTGGTTGTTGATTTAATTTTGATGTTTTATTTTATTTTATTTTTTTAATTCCTACTGGTTTTGGGTAATTTAGGGATGTATTTAAATAACATATGATTATTTTTATTGCTGTTGATTAGGTTTTTAGTGTTACTGTTACATTACATTCTATCAATTTATATGTTTTTTGTAAAAAATGGATTTTGTCCGTAAATAAATAAATAAATAAATAACTATCCGATCAATTTTTTTTTATAAATTTTTCCCGAACAATCTTTTGGTTTCGTTTTTTTAATTAATTTTTTTTTCTTTATTAATTTCCGATTTTTTTTTACGTTTTTTTAAAAATTTTCCCACTTTTCCAAAAAATTTTGTTATTATTTTTCATAAAGCATTTTTTTCTTTCCATTTTTTGCCATCCCCGATCTCGTAACTGAATTTCTTCGCCTTTTTTTTTCGCCTAAAATCGCGTTTCTCTCCTTTTTTATGATTTTTTTTTCTTATTTCGTGTTATAATACTTTTTATAATACTTTTATTAACTTTCCGAACAAAATTACCCGTTTTTTTATTACTTTTCTAATTTTTTTTCGAAAATTTTTGGGTATCCGGGAAGGTAAGGGGGTAGATGGTATAATTCCCTCCCTTCACTGATGAGCCCGTCGCTTGTTAGATTTTCGATCCGAGCTTTCGTTGTAGAGATATCGGCAAAAAACGGTATTTTTTTCCAAAATTCCCCCTTACATTAGAGTCCCCATATGGTCAAAGATTGCCTCCCATGAGACGTACCTGCCATAAAAGTTTCAACCCCGTAGCTCTTCCCGTTCTCCCAAAAAAAAAATTATTTTTTTTATTCTCCCCCCTCTCTACACTGAACGCAGGAGGGGGGGGGGAGGTTTCACAGGGTTCAGTTATCATACAGGATCCTCCTCATTTTACCCCGGCTACATATCCTGAAATTTTCAAACCTTTAGCTGTACTGGAACATGCTTAGTTAAAGAGGCGTTTCACTTTGACAAGCGCTTCAATTTTTCTGACTTTACCCTCGCTAAAGAAGTTTCACTTTACCAATAAAAATGTCAAATAGAATCGAGAAATCAAATTCAGATAATTAACTCGTTGCTGTATAACACTATACCTCAAATTGCACTTTTGGCAATATCAAAGAATTCGTATACACACAAGGCTAAATGAAGAAATGTTTAAGGGGTCATGCCAATAACTGAATATGTTCCCCACGAAACTAGAGCAAAATATTACACTATAGTCTATAATAACAATAGTAATAATAATGAGAATAAATATTTTCCGAATTCCGAAGCGTGCTTTATTGCCGGTCTATTATTAGCCAGAACCAACACCCCTTTATTCAGCAAAACAGAATGATTTTAACGACACGCCATCGCCAGTGCCGCGCGTCCTGGCGCGTTGCAGCAGCAGCAGCAGCAGCAGCACACGCACCCCTACGCATCTCGACGACCCATCCAACTCGAAATCGATTCGAACGTCGTCGTCGTCGGAAAGTTCAAGGCACCCATTCAAGGACAAGGCCAAACTCTCCCTCGGACGCCACACTCGCGCATTTCGCTCCGCGCCCGCGACCCGATCGCACCGAAACGCGTTCGCGAATGCTCCCGTTTTTTTCGTCTCGTCCATAGACGATGCGCCGTATTTCAACCCTTAAGACCGGAATTCGGGAACGCATCCCTCGAGACACGCGTGCGCGTCCCTAGAACGTAGCGGCGAAGAGTGCCATAAGGGCATAAAGGTTTCACTTTCATTCCTCGTCGCCGTTCCGTATAGGACGATCCGTCGCGAGAGTCGCTCCCGAGTCGTCGCTCGGTCACTAAATACTGCTCTGGGTACTTTCGTTTTTCAAATTTTTTATCGATCGACGACGGAATCCTCGAAATCGGTACTAATAACAAGCATGAAAAATCGCGGTCTGGCGATTGGCCGATGACAGCAACGTTTCCGTTAATGTTGATGACCTGTTGTTGTTGTTGTTGTTGTTGGATTAATGATAGTGCACCTACGCCTACGGCAAAGCCTTTTTTTGAATGTACTTGTGAAGAGGAGTGATCTTCAATTAAAATTAAATAGGAATTCGTGCACCATAATGATTATTACAAGGACCCGCTAATGAGTAATGTACATATTATATGTTTTAAGTGCAATAATAATTTATCTTTAAAGCAATAAGTTAGTACAGCCACCGTCTGCCTACAATTTAGGGTGGCTCGTTAATTGACAATATTAAACGAACACATAACCAGCTAATCACACCATGCAAACCTCGACGATAATCTTCAAAACCGAGACGAAGGAATTTCGCATACCTTCGGGCGGGATCGTGTCGTCTTCGACCTCATCGCCGACCACCTCCATGAGACCTCCGCCACCTCCTCCGCCGCCCAAAATCAAGACTCTCGATATCAAACTGGAGGAACCCACAAGCTCTATGCCGGATTTAGGTGAGACACTAATTTTTTTTCTCGGGGTATTATTCGAAGTATTAAGTTTAGTGTGTATGGATATGAAGGGGGTGTTTTGTGATTCCGCTCATGATTCTTAATTAGTACCTAAATTGAATTAATTAACTTAGGACACCCTTACTTGTTTTCGCGTTCCTTAACTTCTCGAACAAAATAAGGACGTAAAGGCAGCAATAACAATTATTACAAAATTTTCAAATTTATCCGCAACTGCCTCTGCGTCTGCGTTGTAATTTAATAAATGTATCAAATTGTCTCCAAACTCTTCCAGAAGATTATGATTCGATAAATTGAATAGTAATTCGAGAATGTCCGATTGTGGCACGTTAAATAAATAATTGCTTATCTGTTGAGGACCTGTCGTTGATCTATTGCGTTAAATAAATAAAATAAATTAAATAAATATGAATTTTCTCGACAAGTGTACGCCTAACGAAATTGGGAAAGAATGTTCAAAATTAGTCTCGGAACCAGTACATATCTCGGAACATATATAGCGAATCTAATTACTGGATGTACTTAAAGGTCATTTTATACAACTTTACTTGGCATTGAGACATAATATGAGGATTTCAACTGATCACAAATCAGATTGTAAATAAAACAAAACGTATACGTATCCTGCTTCGTCAAATGAGAAAGATTGTATTTATTGAGCATTTTAGAAATACTTCAAAGAATTTTAATTCATTTAGAGGAATATGTAGCAAAATTATTTTAAAATATTCAGGGTGTCTCAAAAATTTCCAAAAATTACGCAATAACTTCATAATGTTAAAAATTAACTTGCGCAATATTCTCCACCTTTATATTTTTTTTTGTTATTAACCAGAGATATCAAACCTAAAAAAGTCAAGTGTTCTACCTACCTCACTTTATGAACGCTTCAGTATATGCAATTTTAATTTTAAACTAACAAATGGCTATTTATTTTCTATACTAAACAAGACATCAAAACACGAAAACAAATATAATTTCTACAAATACGCGACGGAATGAAAATGGAATATTTTGCGAACCACCTTTATCCATCCCTAAAGCACTGACTGCCCTCATCTTCTTAAAAATCTTAAATGACGCTACCCATCTTGTGCGTGACACTCTTCTGGGAATCTCATTAAAAGTGCCTTTCAGCGATACCAAAGTCAGTGAGATTTAAATGAGAGTAGCGATCTCATTATTCCAGTGAATTTTCTACCGATCAATGAGAGTAGCGATCACATTATTCCAGTCAAAATTCATCTATTTCATGAATTTTCTACCAATCATTGAGAGTAGGGGTCTCATTATTCCAGTTAAAATTCATATCGATTCCGTGAATTTTCTACCGATCAATGAGAGTAGCGATATATTAAGTGTTTGCAAAATTTTGGGAAAATGTTTTAAAATTGGCTTTTGCAGTAAAAATTAGAAAATAATTGTAAATGATGAAAAAGAAACCCAAGCCTAATTTAAAACACTAGTGTAGCGCTATAATTCTCTATTTTTTTACAAAAACTCTAATACTTATTATTTGCTTTTTTTTAATCTTCAATAAAATTTGTATTCTTTAAAATTTAACGTACTTGCTATCACTTCTGTCTGTATACTTTCTTCAAATTTATTTTAATTCGAAAATGAGGTAGGTATCCTCATCATCATCATCATCATCATAATCATAATTTATTAACGCCAGGAAAAATATTGTATTTTTGCACACGTCATATTTAAAAAATACAGATATAATAATTATAATTAACTTACGTACTACTTTGAAATCAGAATAAAGTACACACACACCAAAACATTACATTAATAGAGTTTTACAACACATTAAAATCAGAGGCAATAAAACAGTCTGTACCTTGACAGTATCACAATCATTATTATCGATAGCTATTCCAGAACTGTATCACAGACCAGATATTCCTGGACGCTATAAAAAGAATAATCTACTAAAAAAGTTTTAACCTTTTTTCTGAATGAACGCAAAGGCAACCATCTAACATTGAGAGGTATCTTGTTGAAAAGTTTAGCAGTTATAAAATTCGGGTGACCCTGGCACATCTTTAGTCGTCTACGTGAGAGCACTAGATTATGGCGAGATCTGGTATCATGGTCGTGAGTCTCTGTATGTGTCAAATATTTATCTTCTTTTTTTTTTTTAATATAAGACACATTCTAGTATGTACAGACAAAGAAGTGTTAAGATTTGATGATTTCTGAAGGCTAACCTGCAGACATCCCTGTATTTCAAAACACTTAGGACTGTGACAGCCCTATGTTGAAGTCCAAAATTTCTGCCAGCTGCTGGTGCTTCTCCCCAAACAACCACCCCATAAGACATAAGAGAATGAAAGAGTGCATAATATGCAACTTTCTGTGTTTCCCCGAAGACACAGCTTTAGAGGTTACGAAGCAGATAAATGGAGCTTCTGTGTCTGCTTGACATCCTATCCACATGGACATCCCATTTAAGATTTGGCTTTGGGTCCATGTACACTCCTAAAAACGTCACTTCTGAAGTATTAATAAACCCTTCAATGTTTCTCAGAAAGAAAATAATTTTTTGGCTCCTGTCTCTGGTCAACATGAGCTTATTGTCAATAAACCACTCTTCAGCCTCCGACTGAGCTTCCAGAGCCTCCAACTCGACAGTTGCTAGATCAGAACCTCACAGGGATATGGTGGTGTCATCGGCAAATAGAGTGTACTTCGACGGCCCCTCATTTAATGGCAGATCGTTAATATAAATCAAAAATAAGATTGGGCCCAGAACTGAGCCCTGAGGAACATCGAAATTTACAACTCTCTCTGTCGACGACCCCTAACCCTCACGAGCTGAGTTCGGTCACTAAGATATAACTTTAATAGTAGAACACTACTATCAATGAAATTACAGTACTTTAGTTTGCTAAGCAGGAGGGCATGTGTGACACAGTCGAAGGCATTACTAGAGTCACAAAACAAAGCAATATTATGATGGCGATCTTCAAAGGATTCCATAATGACCTATAGTTGTTAACATCATTAGCATCTCCTTTCTTATAAATAGAAGATAGTGGAATCTAAAGAAAGATTTGATAAATTGTGCTCTCAGTTATCATTGCTTGATAGCAGATCTTCCAGATCAATAGCCTCTGCGTTGGATAGGTTGAAGTCACCCGCTGGACAACCCTTCTTTTACTTCCAAGTCTTTCCATTATGTTTTCAAGCTTTTCCAAAAAAGTGCCAAAGCTAAATGACAATTATAAAAATGTTATAAGGTTTTATAAATATAGATTATTTTCAATTATTCATTTTAATCATTATTGAGTAGAATAAGAGAACCTCCACCTCTACTTTCGTCTCTTGATGAATATGCTCCGAGCCTATATCCTGGTAACCCACAAGTCAGCAACCAGTGTTCAGTGAGAGCTATGACACTGAATTTCTCGTTCACCAGACAAGCTTCCAGTTCTAGCAACTTGTTTCGCATTGAGCGGACATTGTAGTGTAGAATACTTATATTAACTGATGGTTAAGAGTCACTCATTACCTCTCTCGAGCTTCTATCCTCCTCAGGTTTAAAAAAATATTGATAAGTATAACTTTTGGCCAGAAAGCAGCATTCAATACTTGCCCGTTGCATTCAACAGGAACTTCTAGCCTCGGTAATGATCCTTTCTCGTTGTGATTTTCTCACTTTATTCCTTTTGTGGAGAGGTAGTTCTCCACACTTTGACTACTTGTTTCTTTCACTAGGCCAGAGAGAAAACGCCATTTTACTGCCAACAGTTCAGATTGTTCATCGTCCGTATCATGAATTGGGCCAGGTCTATGTTGATACTGATTTCTTTTCGCAGATCTCCTGGGCTGGACAGTTTTTCATCCATCTGCATCCTCTGATCTATTTTCAAAAGCATTCGCTCTCTATTCGCGTGTATTTCATTTTGTTTATCGTTACTCTCAGAGCTTAAGTCGTTTGGCACTTTTGACAGACCATCAGTGTTGCCATATGGAAAGTTTGATAATACCCACTCAAATAGAGAAAAATACCCGCTTTTTCCCGCCAGCCGCCAGTATGGGTGGTAACACTGAGTACACCAAAAGTATGCTAGCGCATTCACCATTTTATAGGAATGAAAATAATGAACATATTTCCAGGTAAATTGTATTTATTTTAATTGAAATTCAAATTAGACATTAAACTTACTATTATGTCTCCCTCAACTTGACAGTCTTTAAACTTTATTTACAATATCGAATAAATGAAAAACAGGCGACAGACGCAAAACACAAAAGGTATTTTAGATGCTGTGCAAATCTGCAAATGGCCAACGGGTTGCTCTTCCTATAGATAATTTATGAATGAACTACGCATTCTCAGCAAGTCATAATCAAATGTGAAACATTTGAATTTAATCTTCTTCTTTTCTAATTTTTATTTGACGGCATAAACCCATCATTTCATGCTGATGGCATGGCTGTTCTGAGCTGAGTGTCTAAACCAGTTGTTAAGATCGAAAAGGCAACATTGCTGAGAGGCTAGTGTCGAAAAAAAGTTTGTTTATAATCGCGACTTGCAAAATAACCAATTTCATTTACTACTGGTGATCTCGATGCACGAACGTACCGAAATACCCGATTTTACCCACCTCAAAATTTTACCCGCCAGCGTGTTCGAAATACCCGCACTTCGGGTAAAATACCCGCAAACGGCAACACTGCAGACCATTCCCGCGAACAGGTTTGCACTGCTGTCTGGTGAATGTACTATTACTAGTACAATTCACGCCGTCGGAGATTGTTTCGGATTCTTCTAAAGTCTGTGATTCTTCTTTTTCCTTACATGATGATAACTCCGATGAAGACGGTGAGTAGATGCCATCCTTCACTTTACCATTACCAACTTCAAATACTTCACCACCCTGTTGCCGGTTGGACAGGGGAAGCTTGGCATTGTTGGAGCCGCGTTTTATCTCGCTTTTTTGTGACAAATTTTTGGGATTTTTGCTGATTAGGTTTTCGATTCTTTGGAATTTCCCCATTGTTGCTTCTTGAAATTTTGTTAATTGTTTGCATAAATTTTGCTAAGCTGCTATCAAGTATTGAATTTTTGCTTTGTAAATCTAGTATTTCTTTGTTTCTCTTTACCAGCTCAGCATCTATAATGGCGGTATCTTGTCCTTTAGAGCAGTCAAAACACTTTATTAGGTTTTTACTTCCATTTGTAATAGTTAGCCCTTTAATTCTTAGAGCACAGGATGCATGATACACATCACAATACAATTCACATTTAACTGCAATATTTACTACATTTTTATTGCAATAATTGCATTTTCTAGCCTCGAGTGCTTATGATGCGTCATTCTCGTTCAACGCCATCTTAAAGAATGGAAGAACTAGTAGAAATGACTTTTCTTTATGGTGTTCAGGGCATGTGTTATTTGAGAACTTCCATTACTGTTAATGAAAGGCATTTGAAGAAACTAGATCTGTATGAAAAAATAAAAAATATGTCCCTCACCTTTATAAGCACACAACTGAAGATATTAGGAATTGAGTTTCTATTTTTTTAAGCTTTTTTTCTCTTTGCTCCCAGTTTCGACACTTTTTTATTACCTTTTCCTTTTTCCTTTTTTCTTCAATTTTTTTTCGCCGAAAACCGCGTTTTTCCAACTTTTTTTGGTTTATTAATTTACTGTCTCTATTTCGTTTTATAATACTTTCATTAGCTTTCCGAACAATTTTTTCATTTTCTTTTATTATTATTTTTTTCTTAATTTATAATAGTACTTTTATTTACTTTCCGAACAATCTTTTGTTTTATTTATTTTCTTTTATTTATTTTTTATAATACTTTTATTAACTTTCCGAACATATTTTTAGGGTTTTCTTCAATTTCTGAAGTTGAAAATTGATTTTATTTCTATTT
>JAEQML010074130.1:0-14560 GCA_016904865.1 Pissodes strobi | reverse complement strand
GATTATGGCAACCACACAATGGACGAATCGCCAAAATGATTATGGACGGCACCAAATACTTGCTCGAATTCCTTTGATTTGTCGTGATTTACCGACAACGAAGCGAACACCGGCAAACTTTGCCAAGTCGCGGCCGACCCCAGACCTCACACACATTCGTGTTGGCCGAAGTTTGCCAAACTTGGCCAAATGTGTATGCATGGTATGTCACTTTTTGACTTAAAAAAATGCATACCTACATTATTTCTAGTTACATGTCATTACCAAAATAACAACAAAAGTCGTTTGGGAACTATACGCATCACAGAAAGGGACATAATAATTATTATAATAAGTAGTTTAACAATTATAATATGATATGATGTAAAAATACGGACTACGGCTATTAAGTTATAAATATACAGCGCTTGTTGTTGTTGTTTCTATTTTTTTTAATAACCTTCAGAGTTTTAAAAAAACTGAATTTTGAAAATGTTACCCATTCTTTTCAGTTTGAGCCTATGCAATAGAAAAGGACTTGTATCACTATATTTCTTTAGGTTTACTGTCTAGTTTTTGTAGCATATATTTTTTTTGATACCAAGAACAAACAGAGAGAAAAGACAAATAAAAGCACTTGCTTGACCTTTTCAAAAATTGTTATGAACTGGTTGTCTTTGTAGTGTGGTGTGATAAGATTTTTGACACTTGTAATTAATAGAGTGTGTTCCTAAAAATGTTAATATGTCACTTATAATGTTTAAATTGCCTTATACAGAACGATTTTCGCTACGTTTTTTTTTTTAGCAAATATGCAACTTCAATATGAACTTTCTCTGCAGTATTAACATCATGTATTTACGTCAAGAGGTAAGTTGATTTGGCTTTTATCTTACAATTTTGTTGCTCTATTGATATAAATAGATTTTCGAAATAAAGAAAATAAAGTATAAGTGAGCTTGAGGAGCTTCATTAATATTAATAAATTATATCTTCATTATGACTAAAGTGGATTTCACACTCCTAAAATATATATTTACTTTAATTGCCTGCGTTAGACCAAAATCTTGGTCATGACACTCATTCAATACAATACAAAATACAACCATCTTATGGGTAAAGTAAGCAGCTATTGCAAATATTTTTTTAGGTATAATATAGAAAAATCACACAATTAATTAATTTCATATTAGAATACATAGGAAAAAGGGGGTATATTAAATTTTTCCACTTTTAAACTTGGCATCCCTGCACGTACCTATCGATGTAATCTTTACTACCTAAGCTTCGCTGCAATTAAGAGGATGGTCAAGATTTTATCGCTGTTTTAAAATATAGCATACACGGGAGAAAGGGTAATGTCAAACCAAAACAGCGAAAGAAGGAGGAATGTTAATCGGTAACATTGTGAATAGCGATATGCAGCGCAAATCGTCGTGTCAGTACGTCTTTGTTTTTTAGTCTTGATGTTACTATTTCCTAGCTGTTCTCAGTTTTCGGATATTAAAAAAGGCAAAGACACGTAAGAGACAAACTTTAATAAAATTACGGTAAATGAGCAGAATAGATATTTAACTGGACTTATACAAGCAAGTACAGTTTTTTAACGTAGCCTAGGCAAGTAGACGAAAATGCCCGTCTGCATGATTGCGCATATTCATACCGTGTGCGAGTGAACAGACAAGGAAGTGTCGTGGAAGTTGTATGCTATAAGGTGCTTTGTTCTTTACATGGAATTTCTAAAAACAAAATAAAGTTATTCAAGGATAAATCAATAGTAGTGGCATCTCTTGGATTTATAAAGTGGGACGGCGCAAGAGCAGAAGGTACCAAAATGCTCGCCGCAGGTGCCGCCGAAGGCTAACCCTCCGAAGGCTAAAAATTATCGGGTTGCCATGCCCGCTCAAAAGTCGCTAAAACCGTTAAAGAAACAGAAAGATAGTGGGGTCTCTTGTGACCAACATATTTATATTTAAGCATAAGAAAAATATAGGAAAAATAAAACAAAAAGCATAAATATGGCGACGATTGTTATTTACCTTAAATCAAACTAGTTTTTCAAAAGATATAGAGGTTTAAATTAAAAATCCTAGTTATGTAATTATAATAATATAGTTACTTCGTCTTTAAATATAAATATATAAAACATTTTAATAGTTTCCGACAAAATTTTCAATAATTAACAACAAACATGACCAACAGATTTAACAGCGTCCTTCCCCGTTTGACCGGCTGTTATTAATTATATAATTAATTATATAAATCTGAAAAACGGCAAACGTAAATAGAATCGAATATGGACCTTTTTAACTGACCCAAAATACCCAAATAAAGTGAGTGCATTCTTTATTATTTTGGAATATTTTTCTGTTTCTAATATAATTTCTTTCTAAACATTCTCGAATTAAATATTTTCTTTGAAATAAAGTTTTGATGGTTCTTGTTTTAAAGTTCCGTCTGGTTATAAAAGCACGCGGCAGTCTCCATTTTGCAATTTCATCTAAATATGAGGTTTTTTTTTGTTGAGCGTGAGAAAATGAAGTGAAAGCTTGAATTACGACAAAAAATATTTTAAATTTTTTACCTCAAGATGCAGCTTTTTCAAGCATAACTCAATTGATGGGCGTAACAGTAAATATAATGGACCATTGGGATATTTTTGCTTAATAGGTGACTGTACCCCTGCACTTATGACTAAAGCACTGTCAGAACTTTGAGCAATTAATTTCTTGTTGAACTTCCAATCTTATCAAGTTCATGCATTATGGCGTCAGCAATATTTTCTGCAGTGCATCCAAAAGGTCTAATAAAACTCCAAAACCAATCATAAATTTTTCCACGAAAAACGAACCGAAATATCAAAACAAGCTGCTGTTGGTAAAAAGAATCAGTTGTCTCATCTACTTCGACAGCAAGAAGATGAGATTCAGATATTTGATTCAAATGTTCATTTTTGCAGAATGCTACAAGCCTGCATCTAGAAGTTCATTCTGGATGGTCTTTGAAGAACCTCTAAATACGGTGGCATCTTTTAAATGAATGACTAAAACTGTACCTAGCTCAGATGTAAAATTAACTAGACTCTGAAATACACCTTGAATTAACGACTCTTCGCACTCATCGGGAACGCGCAAAGCCAGTTCGAATCTGGCAGAAAATTTAAAACACATTATCAAACGTCGAAGTATGAGTCGATTTTTATCGACTTTTGACTTTTTCCTTATGGACTCGACTACTTTGGAGATATGCACTGTCCAAATGTGCACGAATATCTATTTTTTCTAGCACGTTGCAATCAACTAAATTATGCAACTGACTTACGCTGCTCTAATGTTTTTTGCTCTTTCCTGTAAATGCTCAAAATCCTGTACTCCGTCTTGAATCCGTGTAGAACTTTATGAACAATTGCCCAAAAGACATATAAAACAGAACAGTCTGTTTACCTACGAACAATCACACATTGACAAAAACTTATCCTACGAGTTTTCCCGTTCGAAATAGCTATTAAATTCCCTTGTTTTTCCCGTACAGGTTTTGTTTCATAACTAAATCAGAAGTAGGCTTCCCCAATTACTTGACACTAAGCTTGTCCTCATAATTTAGAGATATGTTTTTTAAAATATATGCCACTGATGAATTGATTTTAACAAAATAATTAGCGTAAATTTCTATTAAATACCAAACAAAAATAAAATGGTTCAGAGTACTTATTCGGAATTAACTAATTTATAGTCCGGGAGCCAGCGTCAATTTTTGGTAAATATTTTAGACCGCTTGAATTCAGCTTATATAGTATGTTCTTATATAGAGAAACACTGAACCGACCGTCAGCTGGAAGATGAGATAGTTGTAAAAAAAATGGAATTCGGAATTATTATCTTAGACCGGTTGAATTTTTTATGATAAATTGCCTATGTTACCTAGTTTAAAAAATAAATAGTCAGCTGCGTGCCGGAATCAACGTTGTAAGTCAGCTGGTCATCAGAAGGTGTAACAAAAAAAAATGATTTATAACCTAGCGAACCTTTTTTACATGACTTAGGACTCATGTAGAAATATGAAAATAATAGTCAGCTTGGTGCATCGTATGACAAAGACCGTCAGCTGGAGCAATAAAGTATCATTACGCTCATACATCCAAGCGGCGCGCGGTAGTTTAAAGTGGTCCGACTAACGATCTTCGTCTCAATATGCATTCAGCTGATTAGAATTTTCCAATTTTAGTTCATTAAAACTATTATACGGCTAAATATCAAGTAAATATTCATTGATTTACCAAAGATACAGTTAGGTAAAATCCGCATATCATTAACGCTTAAAATAATTTTTTTTTACTCAGATATTCTCGAAATATTCGAAAATTATTTATTCAACGATTTACCAAAAATATAGTTACGTAAAGTTCACATATTATTAACGCATAAAATTGAGGTTTTTATTTCATTCAGATAGTGTGGAAATATTCCGAAAGAAATATTTATAATGAGTGTATGTTATTAAAAATTATCTTCATCATTGCTCTGGTTGTCGTCTGATGAATCATCTATTTCAATATCATCGTTGATGTCTCCTGCCTCTGTTTCACTGTTATCTGTAGAACATAAATAAAAAAAATATTTATCAGAATTATGTTGATTGACATGTTTTTCTTAAAAAATAGAAAAATATGTTTTTTCATACCTTCAAAGTCTTCATCAATATTTGTGATGCTTGTAATTGACGAAAGCAATTGATCTCCTTCAAACCATTTGAAAAAATACTTTTCATCTCGTTCTTCCCACCGTAGTCAGATGGCGAGAACTCGGATGGTATGGGAAGATGTGCGTGACTCCAGAGATGTGCGATATATTGTGTTCGGAGAAAATGTTGATGTAGTTCAGATTTGCAAGGCGGGAACATGGAACCATCAATTCCTTTTTCTAAATGCAGTATTTGCTTATTGTTCTTACTGCTAAACGCTTTTGTAAAGGTTTTTGTACGAGCAACGTTGACGTCATTAATTCTTTCAAATGCATACAATTTACAAAGATAATCTTCCAGTATTGCAAAAAGTTGATTTAATTTGCTATGAGGTAGATTTGAAATTGCACTCAAAGCTTGAATATATGTTGGCGACTTTCATAGGATGTTAAACGGTTTTTTTTTGCCTTTTTGATAGAAGGCTAGATTAAAATCACAGCCCGTAAGCGCATGAAAGGTTGGCAACGACGAACATAATTCTACACCCAAGGTCTCATACAACTTCGTGATATTGATGTTTCTTTGATAATTGCCAGTACCGACATGCATTGAAATTTCTGAATTACTTTTAATGAAACTCATATTTGCAAGCATAATCACCAAAATGTCAGTATCTGAGCATCTTATTGTCACATGGGCGTCAAAATCCACATTGCAAACATGATACACAATTTTCGTGTCGGCTTCTTCGTGACCCGTATATGACAAGTGTGGTTCTATTGTTGTTATTACTTTATTTTCTTGTACCTCGTATTTATAGCAGTGTAGATAATTCACATAAATTATTTTATTCCCAATAAATGGCGCCATGTAATCCTTTGACCAATCTTCGATAATAAATTCAACCAAAGCTTCTTTAAAATATATATTGTTCAATGCGTCAGAGAAATTCGGTGGACGTATTTGATCTGTCCCATTTATATTTTCCCATCAAGAAACAGATTACATGGCACCATTTATTATGAATAAAATAATTTATGTGAATTATCTACACTGCTATAAATATGAAGTATAACAAAACGAAGTAATAACAACAATAGAACCACACTTGTCATGTACCGGTCACGAAGAAGTCGACACAAAAATTGTGTTTCATGTTTGCAATGTGGATTTTGATGCCCATGTGACCATAAGATGCCCAAATACTGACATTTTGGTGATTATGGTTGCAAATATGAATTTCAATAAAAGTAATTTAAAAATTTCAATGCATGTCGGTACTGGAAATAATCAAAAAACATCAATATCATGAAGTTGTATGAGACATTGGGTGCAGAGTTATGTTCGTCGTTGCCAGCTTTTCATGCGCTCACGGGCTGTGATTTTAATCCAGCCTTCTATGGAAAAAGCAAAAAAAACCGTTTCACACTTTACGAAAGTCGCCAAGAGATATTCAAGCTTTGAGTGAAATTTCAAATCTACCTCATAGCAATTTAAATTAACTTTTTGCAACACTGGAAGATTATGTTTGTAAATTATATGCTTGAAAGCATTAATGACGTCAACTTTCTCGTACAAAATCCTTTACAAAATCATTTACCAGTAAAAATAATCGGCAAATACTGCATTTAGAAAAAGAAAATGATGGTTCCATGTTCCCGCCTTGCAGATCTGAACTGCGTCAACATTTTCTCCGAACATCATCGCACATGTCTGGAGTCACGCACATCTTCCGATACCATCCGAATTCTCGCCATTTGAGTAAGGTTGGGAAGAACGAGATGAAAAGTATTTTTTCAAATGGTATGAACGAGATCGATTGCCGCCGTCTTGCGGTCAATTACAAGCATCACAAGTATTGATGAAGGCTTTGAAGGTATGGAAAACTTGTTTTCTATTTTCTCAGGAAAACATGTTCATCAACATGATTTTGATAAATATTTTTTTTTTTGGTTTCTTTTGTACAGATAACAGTAAAACAGAGGCAGGAGATATTCACGATGACATTGAAATAGATTATTCATGAGACGACAATCAAAGCAATGAGAAAGATAATTCTTAATACAATGAACTCATTTTAAACCTTTTTTTCCGATTATTTCAACAATATCTGAATAAAAACAAACTGCGTTAATTATATGTGAACTTTACGTAACTATATTTTTGGTAAATCGTTGAATAAAGAGTTTTCGAATATTTTTAACAATATCTGAATAAAAAAAAACTGAATTTTAAGTGTTAAGGATGTGTGGACTTTACCTAACTGTATCTTTGGTAAATCAATGAATATTTAATTGATATTTAGCTACATAATAGTTCTAATACACTAAAATTGAAAAATTCCTAATCAGCTGAATGCATATTGAGACGAAGGTCGTCAATCGGACCACTTAGACTACCCCGCGCCCCTTGGATGTATGAGCGTTATGATACTTTATTACTCCAGCTGACGGTCTTTGTCGTACGACGCACCCAGCTGACTATTATTTTCATATTTCTACATGAATCCTAAGGCATGTAAAAAAACTTCACTGGGTTATAAATCATTTTTTTTTGCAATTTTATTACCACTTCTCATGACCAGCTGACGTACAACGCTGCTTCGGGCACGCAGCTGACTATTTATTTTTTAAACTATGTAACATGGACAATTTATCATAAAAAATTCAACCGGTCTAAAATAATTCCGAATTCCATTTTTTTACAACTATCTCACATTCCCGCCGCAGCATGCAGCGCCGGTAGCCCAGCTGACGGTCGGTTCAGTGTTTGTCTATATAGGAACATACTATATAAGTTAAATTCAAGCGTTCTAAAATTCATGCCAAAAATTGACGCTGGCTCCCGGACTATTAGTTTAGCATCGTCACTATATTAGTTCTCTAATAGCAAATTTTCAATCAAAACTCCAGTAAAAAAAAAGTCTCCAGCGGTGATAATGACAGACCAAAGGGATACCGACAAGTGGTTCGCCAATCGGCCATTACAGGCGGCGGTGAAAACAGCCGTTGCCATAGGAACCTCATAATCAAAATAGAATATAACGTGCTCTATGGCGATCTGTGACGTAAAGTCGAGACGCGTAAACGTGTGCGTATGTTAGTAAGTAAATTGCTTTAGTGCTTTAGTAGATAATGCTAAATATGTGGAAAAGTGTCCAAATAATAATAATAATTATTATTATTGGTATAATAGGAGTAGGTGCGTCTTTTAAAGGTCGAATAAGTCATTAGAGTCTTAAAGACTCAAAATGGACATACTTGCTATCTGAGATAAATGTCACAAAGATGCAGAATCTGTGCAAAGAGAAGTAGTTGGATAATAAAGTGCCATACGAAATATGCCGCAAAATTTTTACCGAAAATCCTAACATTAGTTTTGGCTATCCTAGACAAGATATGTGTAGCACGTGTGATCAATTTTCAGTCAATTGAACTTGGACTCAAAAGTAATCCCGACGGTAGTAGGAAGCTGAGAGAACATTAGAAAACCTGTCGGCAGAAAACAAAATACACCTACTAAAGGCCAACACGTGCTATGATCGAAAACGTCAATCACAGTTGGATAGTCAATAGTCAACTAATCGAGAATATGTTTCAATAGACTAGACTTCCAAAAGAACTTACTTGTGCCGAATTTAGCTACAAACGACGTATATTACAAACTTCAACTGATATTTTGTATGTTTAAAAAAAAATTCCAAGGTTGGATTTTTTAAACTGTCAAAATTTTTATATGCAGTCAATAAAGACGATGATTTTTGCTGCAATTTCAATAGCATGTAACTTTCATAATAATTTTTCTAAATTTTCATTGTACATCAATTGAATCACTAGTCCATAGCAAAGAAAGAGGTCTGTTAAATTTTTGATATCTGCTATATTTTAAGAGCTACCGATTTTTTTTTTGTAAAACCTTGCTTTTTTCAACTTTTTGATAGTTAGTCCACACTGTGCGGTGTATCGTGTAAACTTTGTAAATGATTATTATACCTTACGGGAAGCTTGTTTATGCTCAGTAAAAAGATTGTACCTAATTGTTGTGATATGCAGTGGCGTACTTATAATCACTTATATGTCTATATGGTTTATGAGTATCTCACAATTTTTCACGATTATTTTGTATTGGTACTCGCTCGTAAAATCAAACACATCACACTAGTGATATTTAATTTCAAGGGGTTTCAATACAAATTTAATTTTAGGAATGGTGGTGTATTAAGTAAAAATAAATAAATAAAATTTTTCCAAAAAGTAAATTAAAAAATTGTGATTAAAAATAAAATAGACATACTTTAAAATATACATGTGGATACAGTGCAATGTTAAAAAATAAAAATTATGGAAAAACTTGCTTAATCAAGAAGCGGGTACTTTCCAATAAAAAAGAATCGGGAAAAATTGTTAGATACCCATAAACCATGGTATAAGTGATTATGCACATCACAGACAGCATTTAAGTACAATTTTTTTACTGAACATAAACAAGCATGTCGTATAGCATAATGATAATCACTTATAAAGTTTGCACGATACAACGCAAAATGGGGTCTAGCTACCAAAAAGTTGAAAAAATCAGGTTTTATCTACAAAAAAAATCAATATCTCTTAAAATATAGCAGATATCGAATATTTGACAGACTGCTTTCTTTGCTCTAGACCAGTGGTTCAATTGACGTACAGTGACAACATTTAAAAAAATTATTGTGAAAGTTACATGCTATTGAAGTTGGAACAAAAATCACCGTCTCCTTTGACACCCTGTATACAAAAATCTTTGAAAGTCCTAAGAGTAGTATGTGGGTACGTTGAGGATACTTTTATATATTTGGTACTTAATAAAACGTGACATTTATCATTCATGTTTCCTGTTGCTCGACTACAGGATGTTATAATGATGAACAAATGATGACACTACAAACAATTTATCTTACCGATATATTCCCACATTATTTAGATTCAAATACAAGTTTTAAATTTATTTTTATTGGTAAGCAAAGTAGGTTTAGAGACAACACACGGAATGTTTTTGATCTTTCTTTATGAAATGTTGGCTTTTTCTATGTGATTTCTAATTTTGGTAGAGAAAAATGATTAAAATGGCTAAAAGTACCGAATATAAAAAAAGTATACTCAAGGTACCCATATACTACTCCTAAGAGATAAATCTATTAATCATTAAAAACCGTAAGTTGATATCATGTCTGGTTAAGAGAATATATAGTCCTAAATTTAAGTGAAATTTGCCTTGCTCGATTGCAAATGGCCAGCAGTTTAGTTCCCATTTGGAGATGCAGTTATGCAAGTGCACACAATGCCTCGTGGAACAGGCAAATAAACACAGAAAACCGCATCTTGATATATTTTTTTCAAAAGCTTTTTGTTTCAAAAAATATAGTTTACAAAACATAAGTGTTTAAATTCCCTAAGCAGTTGATCGGAAATAGCTTATAAATATAATTCTAAATAAATTGTGTAATTAAAATATCATTCTTTTAATTTGACTAGAATTTCCTTATTGCACTATTTATGACCAGCAGTTTCCATATAGATGAAAATTATCGATTGAATATTTTATCCAAATCTATAAGATCATTAGTCTCAATTTTATGTTACCTAATGTGTTATATGATATGAAACCTTTAAAATTAAAATTAAAAGAAATATAATTTCTTTGACTATATGACTAAATTGCAATGACTTAGATTTAATATCTTTGTAATTCACCAATCTTTAAACCGGCGCTGTATAAGTAAGTATTTCGTACCTTGTATAAGTCCTAAGCACTGAAAATTCGAAATTGTATAATTTAACTCGAAAACTTTTCCATAACGTATAAGTTTGAATATATTATGTCTCAGCTTATCTTTGACCCACAAATGGATCGTTTCCGACACACCAGACTTAATACTCGACTTTTTGGATTTATCGCTGACTAAACCAAAAGAAAATATACTTTGACCACTAAGAGACCACTCGAAAGTTAAATCGATTTGCCAAGATTTGTGTTCATATTTAAGGAATCTCCCTAGACACGTCAAGCTCAGGGACGAAAGGCATTTGATAGACAAATAGAGCAAGTTATGCAGTGAAGGACATGTGAAATAAATTGAAGTAAATTGCTATCTTTAGATATAAATAGGACACAAGTTATTTTAGCTAAAGATTTTCATAAAGCGAATCTATGCCAAGCAGTATTTCAACTTAAATTGGCATGCTAATTTAAAGGCAGATAGATAAGTATTTTGAAACGGGTTACAGCATTTATCCTATGAATCGAGAAATAACAAAATCCTGCAAATATTATTGGGAAACTGTAGTTTTTTTTAGTTAATCATCAATTTTTCAAGAATATAGTTGGAGTTGGGCGGTGTCCATATCCGTTCTATATAATTATTTACTGTTTATTTTCATTTACTGCATTTATTTTAATACTAATTATAATAGCCACTGTCGCATAAAAATTAATTTATTTTGCGTACCACGATTGTGTTCAACATTTGTTTTGTTTCTATTTAATCAGTCAGCTTCTCTATTGATTGATAGTTTAATGGGTCCAAAGAAAATTTTACTATTTAGACTTTTCTTTGTTGGGACATAGAATTAAATATCTTGATTTGTACGAAACATATTTTTTCCAAAAGCTTCAAAATACAGGTTTGAAATCTTTTTGAAATTTTTACTTTCAGTCCTTAAAATAATTAATAATTTTTTCTTAAATATCGATTGACATCGCAGACTTAATTACACACGTTTTATATTTTTCCAGCCAAGTAGAACCAGAAACTAGGCAAACCTTTTTTATAAATACATTAAAATACGGATTTCTATGAAATATAACTGGGCAAATAAATTTAACAATAATAAAAGACAACCCTCATATTCCATCTCCAATATTTCGATCAATTTTAATTTAACAAAACAATTATTTTTGCTGTTGAAATTATAGATGCCTCTACTTTATTTTAATTTTGACTGGATTATTTTCTGCGCATGCACAAAATCCATGCTGCATTTTTACATTAGAGCGTTTTAAGAATAATGTTTCAAAAATTTGCAATAACTAGTGGTTCTGCTCATAAGATGTGTAACGTTACAAATGTTATTTAATATAGTATTGCGAATTTCTCCTTTAATTGTGATATCGATACTGTCGCTACCTTATTTCTCGCGTCCTTACTTCTGGGGTACCAACCTGTTCGACAGGTATATCCGTTTGGAGCGCCACTTGACAGAGGTGGTATATTTTTTTTTTGTCAAAATTGATAGCCCTTCTCACCTGAACACTCAAGGCGAGCAGGCCGTTTTTCGGATCGGAATTTATCAGTGCTATTTTTAACCCTCAGGTCTAACTATCGCCTGATTGTGTATTTGCAACATTACGTAAATTAAGTAGAATATATATATTCTAAAATTATGGGCCATAACGTCTATAATCGTTGGTGATGAATTAGTGTGGTTACCCCTATTTTAAAGATATGTTCGACACGAGTATTTCTATTTAAGATGGCTAAAGTTATTTAGCACTTACCTATAGAGTCCTTCTGTGGGACAGAATTCCTTCTATGGGACAGAAATCCTTCTATGGGACAGAAATCCTTCTATGAGTTAGTATTTCACGCTGACCTAGCTAACTCCGCCGTCAGTTAGCCGTACTGAGGACCTTATTGTCAGGGTGGCGCAACCATATGGTGTACTACGCAGAAAGTGGCAGTGTCTACAACTCGACTAGAATCGAGTAAAATCTATTTTAATTTGTTTAAATGATTTAATTACCGCATATTTCAAACTGTTATATATCCTTTTGATTAATGAATTTGTAGCTAGACGACTGTAGGTAGTTTGCCTTAATTACGGTATGTACCTAACCGGTATACATTATTTTAATTAATGAATAAATAATGAAATGATTGTACATAGTTTTTCATCATCAGGGATACCTTATGACAGTTTTGATCATCAGCTGCAAGTATAGAATACTGTTTATTCAGCTAGTTTGTCATCATCACCTGCAGTTGTGGAAGATCCGGAACACGCGCTGAACGCAGAACAGTTTTTTTTTTATTTTTTTAGAATGTCAATATAAACCTATATACATAAATATCTTAAAGTTGCCTTTAAGTAATCCTTGTATAATACTTCATACAGAACCTTGCACGTTTCGGCTATGATGCGTCCTGAAGCTTGAGCAGATATTCCTGTAGTAAATTTAAGATATTCAAACTTTTCGTTTGAAAAAAGCGCTTCTTTGAAGTTTGTGTTCAACAAATAAATAAAGGAGTATCGCGGTTACTATGAGTACGCTTGCTTGATGAGAATCGCAGACCTGTTGTCCGTCCTGTCAGGATGATAGGTTCTAAATATAAATAACTAATTAGTAGTGTGCAAAAAGGTTTGTCACACGCTGTCCAGCGTGCAAAAAAATTTTCACACGCTTTCTGAAAAACGCCATTATCCTTCGCATCTCCGCCGTCCCTCATTACACTTTGTAGTATACAACTTTTTCCCAATCGGTACAATTTTTAAAGAAGTTATCTAAAAACATGGTGATTTAGCCGACTCTGGCTAGCCGCTCGAGCTCCTCGCCTTGATGCGTCATTACAATTTTGTACCGGTCGGTGACAAGCAAGAATCCGTAAATCGGTTCTTTCTTTTGGTTTTAAGAAGAAAAATGCCTAGAAATCGTATTTCTAGTATAGTGAAGTGTTAGTGATACGTCTTGCTCGCAAATGAGGCGAAAAAGGGGGCAATATTCATCGGAAGAAGCGAATCAGGGGGTGAGTCCATATATGCCAAAATTTCAAATATACATAAATACCTGGTTATCCTAAATATATAAAAACAGAATCTCTCGTATAAAAGCAAACTAAATGTGTATAATACTAAACTGTAGTATTATGAATAAATATGACACTTTTAACGCTTATTTTTTTTTACTTTATAAAATTAAAATGGAAAATACTCTCAAACTTCTAAAACTAACTATACTTATTAGAATAAAATAGAGTGCGAACGGTTACAGTTAAAAATGCGAATGAATCAGTAAAAAAAAATGAAATGGGCTCACTGCGATTTGAATTATACTAACAAACTGTTATTTATATACGAGGGCATGACAAAACATTGTTACATTTGTCGTCTGTGCACAATTACACAAAATCAAACAATATATTCGGAATTGAAATATATTATATCGAAATGAATATAAGTAATAAGCAACAGTTAACGATACGAGCTATTCGAACCGCTCTCTAGTAATCTCGTCTAATCGTACATCCTACCAAAGAAATACTCTTCAGTCACAAAAACTGTTTAAATAACACAATCAAAAGGCGGACTAAGGAAATATATATACCGGTCGGCCTGCACATTTATTAATGTCTTACATAGAATTTTTTTTTATGGCAGTGGCACACACACTAAAGGTAGATCCTATGGCGCTCGACGAGCGGTGTGTGTGCGAAGATGTTGATTGACACGGTTCTTGAATATTTGTAGGTTGTAATTAGTGGGAAACAGATGTCCTGGAAGTGAGTTCCACAGTGATGCAGTGCGCCAGACAAAGGAGTTCTGGTAAAGCGATGTTCTAGGTGTTTCTAGTTGTACGACGAACTGGTGCGCTCCTGCCGTCTGTCGGGACTGCCTGACAGGAGTTGCCAGGGGCGGAATTATGTGGGCCAAATCCTGGGAACATCTGCCGTGAAAGTATCTGTAAAACAGAGACATCTCGGCCACATGTCTGCGATGTTCCAGACTATCCAGATTCCGGGTCAACTCCGGATCGCCGACGAGACGCACAGCCCTCTTCTGAATGGAATCCAGCAGCTTTAGGGTATGCTTTGGTGCGGCACCCCAGATATGTGAGCAATATTCTAAGCACGGTCTTATTTGCGCTTTGTACA